>PVLD010003171.1:0-147950 GCA_004027595.1 Dinomys branickii
TGTCCCAGTAGCGTGTTCTCTGTCGGGTTCAGGAGCTGAAGCCGTTCTTCCCTCCACACTCGCTCTCTCGGCTGGTCGTCTTCTTCCCGGAAGTCCTTATTTCTGTCTTCATATTGCTATATTTCATTGTTTGGGTGGTAATCCTCTGGGAGGTTCTCTCTCTGCTGCCTACCCGGTCGCCATCTTCCCGGAAGTAGCCAGGGCTTCTATCTAGAACATATAAAGAATTAAAAAATGTCAGCCTCTCCAAATTCAAAGATCCAATCCAAAAATGGGCAGCTGGGATGAATACACACTTCTCAGATAAAGAAATAAAAATGGAAAATAAATATATGAAAAAATGTTCAACATTATTAGCCATTTGAGACATGCAAATTAAAACAATATTGAGATTTCACCTCACCCCGTAAGAATGGCTACCATTCAGAAATCAACCAATAACAAATGCTGGTGAGGCTGTGGGGAAATAGGTACACTTCTCCACTGCTGCTGGGAATGCAGACTGGTGAAAGCACTGTGGAAATCAGTTTGGAGATTCCTCAGTAAACTAGATCTAGAGGTCCCATTCAACCTAGCTATTCCCCTTCTGGGTATTTTCCCAGAGAATCTGAAAATATCATATCACAGTGATATATGTGCACCCATGTTCATAGCAGCGCAATTTGTAATTGCTAAATTGTGGAAGCAACCAAAATGTCCATCCACTGAGGATTGGATAAAAAAATTGTGGTACTTTTATATAATGGAATATTACTCAGCTATAAAGAAAGATAAACTTGAGGTTTTTATAGGTAAATGGGCACAATTAGAGACCATACTCATAAGTGAAATATAATCAGATGTGCATGTGCAAGTAATGTAATGTATCACTAGTGTAAGAATCTGAAAGAGTGAATAAAAACTAGGAGGTATGATAGACATTGTGAAGTGAAAGGAAAATGGTCAAAAGTAAGGGGCAACTGGGGTGTGGGAAAGGAGGGGAAATCATGTATGTATGTATATACGGGATAGCTAACAGTTGTACAGCTGTTTTCTATTGCTTTACTGAAAGGAACAGTTAATGATTACTTGTTTGATCAATATTGCATATCTCCGTTTGTTTTCCTGAGCAACCACTTTGAAGATATCAATAGTAATACAACAACCATTGTTAATTTCCTACCACTTTGTCTGTAACTCCCTATTGTTTGTATTGTTCTTATGCTATTTTGTAAATGGATGCCTCTCTGTTAACATGTTTTCCTTCTTTTATTTTTAAAATAAAAAAATAAAAAAAACTAAGATTCTTAAAAAAGCAATATATTTTCTGAAGAGATGTTGATTGAAACATCACTATTTTGCACATAGGGCAATTATAGTAACCTAATTCTTGGGATCATGAACATTTAGTGCTGTTGATAAAGAAGTATTTATGCAAAAGTAGTTTACTCAGTGTTAGAACTTTTTAAGGTTCATTTAAGGTTTTTTCCCCTTCCTAATTATCTATCTTAAAGTTTTTTTTTTGGCGGTTAAAAAAAATGAACCAGGGCCTAGCGCTTACCAAGCAAATGCTTATTCCACTGAGCTATATCCCCAGCCCCTATGTTAAAGTTTTTTAAAGAAGAAAACAAGTGACTTTTTATTATTCTTTGCAGATCCATATGGTTTTTCAATGCAAAATACTTCCTTGCTTCCTTTTTGTGTTATATTGTTTTTAAGTATGTGCCTCTGATTTCATTTACTTTTGATGGAAATTCATATTTGGAATTTTTGTGCAAAGATAAATGTTCAGTTCTCAGAAGATTTCAGGTGTTTTTCTGTGGGATAATTGAGAACTTTTTAGTCAGATTTAAACAGCTTAAACATTTTTATCAAAGCATCCCCCGTGTTTGCCTTCACTGGCAATTATTTAGGAAACAAGATCTTTTCATATATATAATCTGGAAACAGATTTGCCCTCAATAATGTAAGATCTAAGGGGTTGACTGATTCCATGCAGCGTAAGTTGACTTTGAGCTACAGATTTTTCTTTGCCAGTTTGCATCAGGAAAACCCCTCCTTCAGTCCAGTATCTTCCTTAATACCACAGAGCTGAAAGCTGTCACCAGAATTTGATACTACCCCATTCCACTGCCAAACAGGGTGCTTCTGCCAGGCAGCTTGGCCAAGGTTCCTCATTCGCAGGCACCCAGCTCAGGCATGGCCAAAAGCTCAGGAGGAGTGAGAGTATCTCACCTCAATGGCCCTATCAAAAACTCAGCATGTGAACTTTTTGGCACATTGGGTTGGTGTCAGCTGAGGGCAGCCCTGGGTAGAAGCAAATTGAGTTCTACCAAAGGGAAGTGACGTAGAGCTGCCCAGTCGCCGGCCCTAAGGGGGTGCTCATTTAAAAATCTGGTGTGTTGGGCTAGAAGCCAATTCACCAAGAAAGTGTGGAGCCCCGAGATGTGAAGCTTGCAAAGGATGTCTCTGAGAAAGGTAGTAAGCATTCCGGAGACACGAGGAAGCTTTGGTCAAAGATACCACTTCCTTCAATTTGTCTGACAGAACTCCTAGACAAACTGGTTTTGAAAGAAGCAGCATTTTCTAGAAAAGGCGTTTGGCTGCTTTTTGAGACAAAGGGAAAAATGCTGTGCAGGATTACAGGTCCTATATCTAAGAGTTCCCAAGGGCTAGAAAGGACAGCTGGATGTGCTGGCTGCTTCCCACACACCCATGATAGCACAGTGTGTTCCCTGTCTGCAGAGACTTCTGGATTAGAGGTTTGTGAATCAAGGCCTCAGAAGGTGGATATACTATCAAGACTGATGGTTGATGTTTAAAGTTAAGTTTTAAACATGGAAAAAACGATGGAAGATAGAGGTTAAAATAGGAATCTGTATCCTGTATATAATCCTATACTTTGTAGGCTTTTATTTTTCTTCTTCGGAGATTTTATGATTAAAAAAAATTTTTATTGGTTTCAGCATGAATAAACTATTATGGAATGGTCTTAGTTTCAAAAACTATGTAAAGATTTAAATATTTGGGGCAGTATTTCAATTCAGAAGGGAGTTTTCAAAGTGACTGAGATAGATACCCGAGGTGATAGTATCAGGAGTGGGGATTTCGATGAGTTGATTAGGTTAGGAGGGTTGGAGATGCTATGAATGGGATTAGCAAACACAAAATCAGCCCCAGGGAGCTCATTCATTCTTTTTACCACATGGGGACACAGCCATGAGGCACCACAGCAAGGAACCCTGGCAAGCAGAAACACTGAAAAAACATCCAGGATTTCAGGCAGATCTATTTACATAAACAGGTACTGATCAGGATTATTCCTAAAATATCAGGCCCCAATCTCTGGTGGTCTAGGGCATATATGGGATAAGCAAGCAGGAAGTACGGAAGCAGAATGGCTTGTCAATTGGGGATTGGTTTATACAATATGCATCACAGTGACCAGCCATTTCTAAGAGACAGAAGCAACTGGAACTATTACCTGAGCAACTAAGAAACTGAGAAATACACTGGCTGGTGTGTGTGTGTATGTTTTGTTATATTTTCCCCCTCCTTTAGTTTCTCCAGCAAATCTTTTCTGGGAATATTACATGTGATCTTCTGAGACAAGTTCCAACTAGAAGTAACATTAGGGTTGTCAGTGATCCTAGGATGGGCCCTAGCCGAGCTCCCCAAGATGGTCTTATTACAAAGATTTTTCCTAAGCTGTTTTTAGGAAAAGACATAATTTTGGCCTGTCTGTTCTGTAACATTAATCTGACAAGGAAGTGAGGGAGTTAACATGACCTAGGAGAGTGTGCACTGTTCCTGGGACACTCATCAAATGGTGGTATTGTTTTTATTTTTTTGGAGCAACTCTTCAAGATTTTAAGGCAAAAACCACAGGTACAAGAAGGTGGGAAAGCAAGGACTGGGATGAGCAGCCTGAAAGAGCACAAAAAACAAGAACAGGTGTGGAGCAATCCTGTGAATGGTGACCTCAGCCTTCAGCTGTGTGTGGTCGGCATCCAGAGAGGCCAGAGCCGCGCTACGGGCGTGTCGTCTCTTCAGAGTGAGCTTTCCGGTCCCGGTAAAATTTTCAGCAGATCTAAGGCTGGATTTCTCAAACTTACAGAGGTAGTCAATATGATTTAATCTGGTTTTTCAGTTACCTCTGCTACAAATGCAGTCCTGCTGTTGCTGCTAATGATCAAGGATAAGCCATATCTAGGGATGATTTTTTATAGCAGGACCCTACAAACTTTTATTGTCATTTCAGTATGGGTAGGGAATGAGAGGTCAGGGCCGGTGACACACACACTGAAGTCTGAGCTGGCTGTAGGGGTGTGGGTGCCAGCACAGCAGCTTGGGCTTGTAGAACACATGTTGGGTCAGGTCTGGTGGCTGGGGTTGATGTTTTCATCAGTCAGACCCTTGGAGGGGGCTTAGGCCTCTGGACTGGATTATTTTGCGTCATTGGTAGCAGGTTTCTAAACAGCAGCAGGAAGCAGTTTGGTGTGCAGCTCATCCCCGCAGGAGAATTTTGGCCAGAATAGTTTTGTCTAAGGTGGCCACAGAATATCTAGCTTGTTAGACTTCATTTCTAAGAGAGCTACTTCCATCTGTAAACAGGGTATGCTTAGCATCTGTGGGGGAGTATTTATTTTAAGTCTGATCAGTTCAAGAATAGTTTATCAAACAGTGCCATGCAGTCATGGTCTGTTGGGCCCAGCTCTGTGGAGAGGTACATGGCAGGATTGAGTAGTTTTATTGCCACAAGAGTCAGGTGGGGATTTTTGCACAAGAGTCCTTGGTACTGGGTGAGGTCCAGTACAGCATCTGGCACCTGGACAATTAGGTCTCGGTCTAAGCTGAGTTGTCAGCTTTCTTGATCAGAAGGACAGTGCCTATTAGAGCACAGAGGCAAAGAAGGAGGCGGCACTTAGCGACTAAATCCAAGTATTTGCACAGGTGGGCCACGGGGTGCTTCCAGGCGCTGACAGTCTGAGTAAGCATCACTGTTTTTATAAACTTAAGGATCCAGATTTTATAGAAGCCGGCAGCTCCAAGAAATCTGTGGAGTTTCTTTCTTATAACCAGTTTCTGCCAGATATCATAGAAGAGCTTTTGTTTTTCTAGCAGGCAGCTTGAATGTCATTAATCAAGCTGTTTTTTTAAAAAAGAGGAAATAAGTTTTTTGAACCTCTGGGAGACTGAGTCCCTGTTAGCTGGCTTTTGAGTCCAGAACTGAGATCTCTTCATTTAAAGGCAAAGAGGGACTGGCTGACAGGAGCCAACTGAAGGCAGAATAAAGCATTTTTTAAGTTCAGGCAGGTATACCAGCAGGCTGCGGGTGGCAGAAGACTGAGGCAATGAATACAGAGGGCAATCATGGTGGCATTGGCAGCTGGGAGATCTTGAATTGGCTTTACAGGCAGGAGAGGTATATTTCAGTCTGTATACATTTTGCAATTTTGAAGCCTCATTTTTTTTTTTCCTCAAAGGAACCTTATGGCTAGAGCCTCCCTGAAAATAGTGGGAGAGTTTTTAACTCCTTATGACAATTGAGTCCAAATGAGCTGGCCTTTTGTCTTAGTATTTTCCCAGTTGAAGGGGCTGATGGGAACAACTTGCAGGCAGAGGAAGGCATCTTTTAAATCTAGAACAGTCCACAAAGGGTGTATGAGTTGGAAACCACAGGGTGCAAGATGATGGCTACGTTGTTGGCATGAGGTCTTGCCTAAGGTGATTAACTGTCTATTGGACTGATGCGTAGCTGGAGGCCAGTTTGTGCTTCCTGTGAGATATGACAGCAATGGGGGGGTCACACTGAGGTGGTATGGTTGATGGCCAGGCCCAGAGATGAGTCCTCAGTTCATCTAAGGACTCTGCTTTGGAAGGAGAGCCTTTAGAACCTCTGGATTGCAGTTACCTGTCTCAGGCTGACTCAGGCATCATCTTCCTGTTAGGGAAAGTTCAGGGTTAAATGAGGGAGAGGCTGACTGGAGCGGAGGAGGCGGTTGCTTCAAACTTGAAGAGAAGGTCTCTTCCCAGAAGGGGTATAGGGACCGGCTTACACAGGAGATGTCCTTCTAGGGTGCAAGTTTGTGCCTGGCAGAAGGGGCGAGAGGCAAGAGTCCTAGTTGCCCCAGTGATGGTACTGTGGGTTCTTGGTGGCCCAGCTAAAGAAAGGAGGCTGATCTGGCCTAGTCTGAGCCCATCAGATCAATGAAAGTGTTGTCATTTGATCCAGATGGAAGCTTTTAAGAATTCTTATTGTTTAAATCTGAATGGGCATTTATTTTTTTAAAGTCCATAGTCCTTATAACTTATAGCCAGGGGGTAGGGTTGTTTATCAGACTGATTTTCTTACTGACATCAGGTGCTTTTTTAAAATCAGGTTTCTGGGTAACAGTGGTTGATGGACTTTTTGTCCCCTTTTCTGGTGTCTTTGAGACACGCTCAACTGATTTTAGGTTTCTAGGCAGGGAAAACTTTGGGAAAGGCCGTGGCAACTCGTTTGTCAGGGCTGACAGTCCAATTTTTCCTCAGGAATAATGTGGAACTTAGAAGGGATTGCTGACAGTCATGTCAGGTGGGCAGTAGATGACATCATCTCACCAGGTTAGGCAGAGCCATGAAGTAGAAGGTTTGGGAGGAGGGCCTTTGTGGCCCAACTCAGGCAGTGGTTAGCTGGAACCAGTTCAACTGGCTGCAATCAGACAAGTTGGGAGCAGGGAGTGAAGCTTTAGGTGTGGGCAGCAACTTTGGCCGCCAAGAAGGCTGCTGAGAAGAATTCTCAGGAAGAATGGGCCTCTTTTTCCTTTATTTCTTTGAGACATAGGGAGCAGTTTGGTTTCACTTTTAGCTCTGTAATCTCAGGAAATCCTCTTCAAAGTTTTTTAACATATAATCAAGGACTGTAAGTTTACTCTGGCTTGTACCCATTCTATCTCCTTATAGTGTATGGTTGTGTACCCTTGAACACCCTTTGTCTATGGTGTCTATGGTGAGAGTCCTGGGGGAAGCATTGGGGGCACCCAGGTAGTCTGTCTGTCAGTCCTGCTCAGCTCAAGCAGAAGAGCTGACCATAGACAAAGGGTGGGTGCCATAGACAAAGGGTGGGTGCCCCTAAGAGAGAGAGACCATTCAGATGCCTGCCTGGCTGTGCCCCTTGCGGGGACTGAGCTGCAACATAGCTAAGGAGGGTGTGAGGCCTCCGTTGTGCTATATGGTGATCACCATGGAGCTGCAGGTGAGGGCGAGTCAGCCACTGTACTCACTGCTTCCCAGTCTTGGTGCACAGATGGAGCAGCCTATTGCTTATGCTATCCATTCTTCTCACACACACATTCACTCAGCAGGTCCTCAGAGGTAAAACATTCCAACCCCCCTTCCCTTGAGGGTAGTCCTGACTGATGGGACTTGATCAGACTCCCTCTTCTGCTTGAGCTGAGCAAGACTGACGGACAGACTACCTGGGTTCCCCCAAGGGCTCCTCCAGGACTCTTACCAAATCAGGTAGGCAGGCAGGAAGACAGATGGACAGACAGACAGACTGCGTCCTCCTCCTTTTGGGGTCTGATGTGAACTGCTTGAGTGGGGAGACAGGAATCCTCCTTTGTTGAGGGCACACCTTCCTGTCAGGACCTGGAGGGATCATGGCTCCATGTGCAAGACCCCAGTCATCATAGAGGTCAGTGATAAGTCACAAGGTAGCCAGGATGCACTCGCCAAGTTACACATCACACTTTCCTTCCCAAAACCTCTTTTGACATCGCTGCTCCTAGCCATCCTCCTGTTCTCCCCGTCCCCACCCACTGGTAAACAGTCAGACCCGTCCTTTACCCACAGTGGCTTGACACCACCGTCCCATTATCGTGACTACCCAGGACCCCTCCAGTTTTCCCAACCATCCCCAACTCCCTATTTTGTTCAGACACCAACTAGGGTTAAAGCCCCTTATTGACTGGCTCCTCAATCAAAATCTCCTCATTCCTACACACCCCCAGTTTCCCTCTTTGCATCCAGGCCTTAGTCGCCCCCCCTTTTATATCCCACTAGGTTCACCTGCTCAGACACACAGCTCAAGCAACTGTCCCAAAAAGGTGCTTCCCCTGGCCCAGAGGGCTGGCTCCTTTTGGACAGGAAGTACTGTCTCCCAGATGACCATGCCCGACAGTTCCTTAGCCAACTACACAACTCTTTACACACAGGCTGGAGGCCGCTAAAAAGGCTCCTAGACCCCCTCATCTTCTATCCTGGCCTAACTCCCTTACTACAGGTCATCTCCTCACGATGCACAGTATGCTCCAAAAAACACCCACGAGACTCTCTTCAACCTCCCCTCACCTTTTCCCCACACCAGTTTAGGGGAACATTACCAGGAGAATTAACTTTACCCACATGTGCAGGCACAGAAAACTCCAATACATCCTCACCTGGGTGGGTACATTAATCATTCTCCATTTCTGTCTGCCCCGTTCCATTCAATCAGACGATGGACTGTAATTCATTTCCGAAGTCACCCAACAAATTTCACAGGCCTTCAACATCCACTGGGCCCTGCACACTCTCTACCATCCTCAGTCTTCAGGTAAGGTAAAAAAACAAAGGCCAACCATCTCCTTAAGGTGAATCTCTGTAAGCTACTCAGCAGTCGTGGCCATCCCTCCTGCCTACGGCCCTGACCCGTCTTAGCACTGCCTCCCACCAACCCTCTGGCCTCAGCCCCTTTGAACTCATGTACTGACAGCCTTTTCTCCAGCCTCCTCCTGCTGCTCCAAGCCCTCTCGCTAATTACTTGCCTCTTCTCTCCCTTACCCAAAACCTCTTCCGATTCTGTGCAGACCAGTGTTCACCAAACCTTACAAAAACTTAGCCCCTTTGCAGGTTCAGCCCCGTAAATATCTCCCTCGTGGGGCTCACCTCCCCTGCTATGGACCAACGAGCTCCCGTAGCTCCCTTCCTTGCAATCGGACTATAGCCCCGCCTCGTGTTTCCGGCTCCAGCTCTCCCCTACGTCACCGTCACTGCTTCCTGTGCGAGTCCTCCCTCTACCCCTGTTACCCCCTGACATGGTCTGCCTTCCAGTTCTCCCTCTCCCCAGTCTACAGATCTACACGGATGGGGAATTCGCCGACCACTATCTTTACCCACCAGAGCGCTCCCGACGTAGCGTCTCCAGCGGGGTAGTCCTGGGTGCATCTGTCCTGGCGGGAGCTCTGGCAGCCCCCAGCATTGCAAACTGGGTTGCTTCTAACCTCCCACCGGTCAGCCGACCACCAGATCATGCAAATTGGGTGGCCAACACTTTTCCTTTGATACATTCCCAGCTAGATCAATGTGCAGGTGTTGTCCTCCAAAATAGAGGGCACTGGATCTGCTCACCGGCAAAAAAGGAGGAACATGTCTCTTCCTGGGGAAAAATGCTGCATGTATGCTAACCAACCCGGCCTTGTCCAAGAAAAAATCCAGCAACTAAAAAACCGAGCCCAACACCTCCACAGCGAATCCTCTCCCACATCGAGTATCTGGGCCAGCCTCCTTCCTTGGTTGCTCCCACCGTTGGGACCCCTCGCCGCCATTTGTGCTCTCCTCCTTGCAGCGCGCTGCGTTTTTTCTCTCATTCGCAACACGGTCCAAAGATTAACAACTCAAAACTTTAACCTTATGCTTCTTTCAGATTTCCAATTTCAGCCGGCCCTGACTGACGACCCAGAAACAAATTTTACAACGCCCCTCCTCGGCGAGGCGTAGCCACCGACATCGCCCCCTTGTCTCCATTGGCTGCTGCTGACGGATGACCCAGGAGAAATAACTATGCGCCTCCTCAGCAGGAAGTAGCTACTGATAAGACCTGCTGTCCCTATTCCTATTAGATTAAGTCTGGAATGATAAGTCACAAGGCAGCCAGCCTCCCCCCCCCCCCGGGAAAACTTTAACTCTCAATATTTCTCTCGTTCCCCTACCTGTTCCACTTCAGTTCCCCTTGGCCACAAAAGCTCTCCCCGCCCTCATTCGCTCTGGCAGTTCACCTGCTTGGGTTGTTCTGACACGGGCAACTCCTGCCGTTCAGGCTTCTGGCCTGGACGTCCTCCCCGCCGCTCAGCCTGTTCTGGCCCAGGGACATCTCCTCACCCCACCCCACCCCCGCCAGAAAAAAGAGCTTAAAGGCCCACGCTTTCCTCAGCTCGGGGCTACCTTGGTCCTCTAGGCAGCCTGCTACTCTGTCCCTCCCCCAATAAAGACTTCTCTCGTGTCAGAAGGTCTGGTCTGGTTCCGTGGGGGTCTCGGTTTCTATCAGCATGACTGGTCTTCCTGGCCAATGTGCCAGATGCAGTAGAAAGCAGAAACACCAAAATGACAGCCAGGATTTGGAGGCAGATTTATTTATGTCAATGGGCACTGATCGGGATCATTCCCAGAATATCAGGCCCTGATCTCTGGTGGTCTGGAGCTTATATGAGATAAGCAAGCAGGAAGTACAGACGCAGAATGGCTTGTCAATTGGGAATTGGTTTGTACAATGTGCATCGCAGTGACCAGCTATGCAGCACAGTGACCAGCTGTTTCTAAGAGACAGGAACAATGGAATCTGGAACAGGAACTCATGCCCAGGCTACTAACAAAGTGAAGTGTACTGGTTTGGAGGGCATTTTGTATTACATTTGAGTCAGGTATATGTATTTTTTTCATTTCATATACTTTGCCTATTTTTCAATTGGTGTTATGGTTTGTCTCTAGATGTCCCCTCCAAAGCCTCACGCTAGGGACTTTTCAGAGGTGCTGAAACCAGTGTGTGATGCTGGCATTAAAGGTGTGTGATTAGTAAATCCGTCCACGGATTGGTCTGGCATAGTTATAGTTAGAATTAAGGGTGCAAGTTCTATGCCTGTCTTAAGGTGGGTAGCCTACATATGATACAAGGGACAGAAAGAGTCTCGTCTCCTTCCTCTTGTTGCTCTATCTTGGGGAGTCACAAACTATTCTCTGTGATGCCCCACTGCCATGTGCCACTCTGCCTTGGAGCTAGCCAACTATGGACTAAAATCTAAGTGAACCTTTCCTCCTTTAACCTTGAGTGTCAAGTATTTTGTCTTAGCAATGAGAAAAGAGACTAAGAAAATTGGACTATTTTTGTAAGTGTGTGTGTGTGTGTGTGTGTGTGTGTGTGTGTGTAGTACTGGGCTTTGAATTTGAGGCCTTTCCACTGAGCTACATCCCTAGCCCGTGTTATTTTTGTTTTGCAGCAGGATCTCACTAAATCACTAAATTGCCTTATCTGGGCTCTAATCTGTGATGCTTCTCTCTTAGTCTCCTGAGTGCTAGGATTAGAGACACATACCACCATGCCTGTTTGATTTTTCCTTTTGCTAATAGGTATACTGTAGTAGGTTTTTGTATATTATTTGTTTAATGTGAATTACAATTGTGGGTATGGATTAAGCACTGCTTTAACACAGGGTAGATTTTTTTTTTTTTGCCTCAGAGGTGTTCAAAACATGCACTGACTTCATAGGGCATGATCACAGAATTTAGGAATCGGATCTCTGGACTCTATGATTTTTAAAGTGACTTTCCATGTTCAGTTTTATAATCCATTGATTGAATATTGCTTTATTTAGACCAGAAAACCCAGATTTGGTCAACTATTCAAACTTCCATATGAAGCAGCCTGCTTTAACGTAGTCTGCTTGACATCTCCTTAGAAAGCAGAGCATGCACATTTGGCAATTACAAGTTTGTTGAGTATCCAGTGACCTGAGTCTTTTTCCCAGGAAGAAAGAAACAGCTGTGGCCTATCACCTTTGAGGATTTTGGCCAACAGCCTGGCATCTTGGGAATTTCTCCAGCTTGCTTTTCAGAGGTATTTAGACCCATCTAGAAGGCAAAGGGCTTGAAAGAGAACCAAAAATATCGACGATTTATGCCTCTTGTGTAATTCCACAGTAAGAAACAAAGCTAATTTCTGCTCAGCACTTAATGTGAGATGAACTGAAACCTGCAAAGAAACACATTTAAAGATAATAAGTTCGTATAATATTTTGTTCAAATTGCTTACATAACACATTCCACAGGCAGCTTGAAAATGTTTTGCACACTAGAAAGATGACAGCATTTGATACTTTCCTGGAGATGGAAGGATAAGCATAGTCCTGGATTCTTAAAGTCCTCAGTTGATGGTTCTGCGTAGTTACCAGTTACTTGAAATAAGAAGGGCCTCATCTGGGACTCTGGACATGTCAAGAGACAGCATGTGGCTGATTGAAATGAATGACTTAGAAACAAAAACAATAAGGGATTGGCTATTGCTGGGGGGTTTGGTTCAGGTCCCTCTCTCCCAATTTTAAAAGGGAGATGGCACAACTTAGTGTACTTAAGGGCAGAGATTTCCTACAGGGATAAGCTAGTTTAGGTCATATAGAATAGTTTATATTAATTTTTCTTACAACTTTTCATCATCTCAATTCTTTCATAATTAGCTTTCTGATCTCTATATCCTGTCCTGTCATCAACAGATCAAATCAAAGAAACGCCTTTCTTTCTCTTCTCTCTGTTCCCCCTTTCCTTCTCCTTCTCCCTCTCCTTCCCTACCCTGCCCCCATTTCTTCTTTCCTTCAGGAAAACCTTGTTTATGGACCACCCGATGTGGTTAAAGGAAGTGGTGCCGTGTATGGCAAAGTGCATAATTTTGACTACAAGCCCTGAATTGGAAATAGGGTCAAGAGAGATAGGAAAGTTACTCTGGGGATTTTCACGAGGTTGATCTGAAGTCTCATGAGGTTATAGATAGAAATAAATGCTCTGGGATAATACGAACAAGACAGGCCCTGGTCAGATTCATGCAAGTCAAATAATTGTTGGGCTCACTATATTTGGTCAGCCATGGAGAACACCCTAGGCCATGCCACCTGTTAAACACAAGGCAGAAACAGTCAATCTCTGTCAGTTAAAGAATGAAGAGGGAATAAGGAATAGGGGGAGATTTTAAATGTTCCCAAGGAAGCAGCATTACTTCTTTTCATCAAAGTTACAATACCTCCAAGTTGAATTCAGTAATGACAGGGAGAGAAAGTTCAAACGGTTATATCCCACACATGGCATTAAGACCGGAGCTCGAGCATATGCAAACAGCATGTCGATGGCAGCTCTGAGGTGATGGCGGGGCTCAGGCTCTGGGGTGAGAAATAAGCTTATGCTGAGAAACCATCTGGGAAAACTCTTAGGCTAATTTGAATTGAACCAAGCTGAGACCTTAAGCATTTCTTGCCAATGAGATCCAAGCGGAACAATGACACAATCTGAAGGCTGATGTTCTGTTGTGGAGATACCCATGTGTCCTCGCCTAACAGCTGTCATGGTAAGTCCAGGCTGCTCCTGAAAGCTAGATAATTAACTGCCGTGTGCTTTGAAGTGCATGGAAAGCTGCTTCCTACTGTGGTACATTTACAACTTCTACAACTGCCATGTCAAATGTTCAGAGCCTCAACCACATCAGTCCTGCTCACTCCTTCAGATGTTCGGGTTTCTCAAAGGCATTCAAATCCCTGGTGCTGCCATTTGAGGTCTTTCAAGGCAAGTGTTATAAAAAGGGTCTTCTTTTTTAATCATTACATTATTAAGTAAGTTTGCAAAAAACATGGTTTTAAGTCATGATGTTTATAGCTTTTTTTAATTGAAGGAAGCTATTTTCAAAGAGATCTAATTTAGAATGACAGGGTATAGAATTATTAAATCTATAGAATTGTCCAGATAGGTGCATCACATAAAAAACATAAATGTGATAATTTCTTTTTTAAAAAAGCTTAATAAAGAGGCCAACATTTACCTCAGAAGTTTTAAAATAGGCCTTTGGAAAAATATTTATAAAAAGGTTAAGGATTAAGGTTTAGAATGAACATAAACTAGATTATGTATGTTTTGAAGGTAACAGAATAAAGCACAACTGAGTGAATTATAATTTGGTTTATTTATGTTCCATGTATCTCTCTGTGGCAATGTGACAGTTGGATTCTGTAAAGGACTTTGGCTTTTAGTCTTAATAATTTATGGCAAAGTGAATATGGTTTTACTCTGAAACTGTAGCAAGGAGAAAAGAATTAACATAATATTTTTAAAGATAGTGTTTCACAACATAATTCTGAAGTGGATTCCCAAGACTTTGTAAAGTTATGTTAGCTAATTCTCTATAAGTTACATTGTAGTAAGAAAAATGCCAGTGTTTTCATGCTGAGATTATTTGGTAGGGTTAGTAAAGGGTAATTGCCATTTGAGGCTTCTCTTTGTAGTAAAAATCCATGTCAATTGCATTGGTATAGAAATTCAGGACTTAACCTGTACTAGGGAGATCATTTGCACTTAGAAAGTCTTCATAGTTATTTTTCTTTTAAATTTATGTTGTTTTGCCTTTAGGGAGCTGATAGGAAGGCACTGTGTTTTTGTGGATAAAGTTAAAATTGTTTCATTAAATGTTAATGGGCTTAATAGTCCAGTTAAAAAGAGCCAATATATTAGCCTGTATTAAGCACTCAGTGCTGACATGGCTTATGTTCAGGAATTGCATTTGGGCCCATAGAGTTGAACATCAGAAGTGAGCATAGGTTATGAATGGGTTTTGTTCTTTTGCTATAAGGAAATAACCATTCTGTTTATAAATTACTCCAATTTTTAACAAAGCAGCTATTTCAGATTCAACCAATTGGTTTATTTTGGCCCAAAGAAAGATTTGGACACTGATTTGAACATTAAGAGCACAGCATGGCTCACTGAACTCAACAACAGGATGCAACATGAGTTACATAAAATCCCTGATTATGCTTCTTTCTCTACTACCTTTGTTATAAAGTGAGCTAACCATGTGATAGGGAAGAACTGGTGAGTTTATAGTGTTTTGCAAATGTGCGTGAGGTTTTTGCTGATTAGCCTTCTTGGAAAGGGAATAGTTATGCTATAGTAAATATGTGTCTTGAAAACTGCTTTCATTCTTGGCTGATGTAAGAGATTTAAAGTTGCGCCATTTCCTCCTGATTAGATGAGAATAAGTATTCTTTTGCAGTTTTGAGCAGTTAAAAGTCCATTATGTAGCGAGAGCAAGGAATACAGGCTTAGCTTAGCCAGCAGTACCACACGTCCACCCTTATTCTTTTCTTCAGGCGTCACCAAATCATGTGGCTTTGCCTATGTCTTCATCGCATGTTTTGAAATCAACTAACACTCACTTTGATTTATTCTTTGAACATTTGGAAATAGAAATGCTTCATGGTGTCATGACACACGAACCATATATAGTACATGAAGGCAAAGAACATAACACAAGAGGCCTCCACGCCCTCCCTCTACTTTATAAAATGGGGATGATTTCACTGACGTCACAGCTTGGTGTGACGGGGAACTGTCAAGCAATTTCACTCATTCAACTGCATTCTCTTTCTACTATTTTCTGTTTTTATCAAAAGCAACGTAAAATCTGCAGGGACATCTATAGTCATCTTCATCAAGAAAAATTCTACTGTTAGAGGTATGAATCCGGTCCAACAAGTCAGTATAAATAAGACAAACAAAATGGTGACAGAGGTTGTCAAGGCAGGAGAAAAACACAAGACGGATCAATGCGATCTTGTGAAAGGACTGAATGCTCTTGGTCTTAGCCTCCTCAGCAAATCAGTGTGCAGCAAATCAAAGGCATTTTCTTGCTCTTTGATTTCGTGGATCATAATGAAGGTCACTGTCAACAATGGCTTCAGCACAACTGGAAAGATCAATTCTCTAGACCCTTCCAGAGGCATGAATTTTTCTAAAACTCTTGTTCGTATCTGCTTTGAATGTGTATTATCTCCTTGTACGATGTCTAGGTACTTTGAAAGCTGCCAGGTACTTATCGATAAATGCATGGCATATTTACTGGACAATCATATCTCTTTAGAATCCATGGATAAATCCTAAGGTCAAGTGTCTCCTTTGCCTCTCTTTTATAGATAAACGAAGGCAAATCAGGAATTTGCTAGAAGGAACATGATATAATTAAAAGTGAGCCAAGCAAGACTGCATAGATCTTGTATTTTGTAAAGACATCTTTAGGAAATCATGATAAATTTTTTGCATTCATGGCCATGGCATGTTTGGCTGAGAGTACATACATACTAACCTCATAATTTTATCAGTATCCAGAATCATAAAGTCAGTCAGTTGTGGGGACACTACAGAAAAGGGGATGGTAGTAGCTAACATTTGTTTCTTCCTATTCTCAGGCACTGTGCTGAAGTTTTAACATGGCTTGACTTCCTTAATTCTCACAGTGACTTTCCTTGGCTCTCCCCTTGACCACCCCCTTCCCTGGCATCTTCCTGGCATCATCATCAGGCAGATGCTGCTCTTCCCCTCGTCCTTCATGCACACTACTGAGCACGGTTGCAAACTTCCTTCCCTGCTGGCCTGAAGGTAGTTTTGGTTTGGACCATACGGCACCTTCCCAAATTAGAGTTAATTGTCATCATTTAAAAAATTGTGGCAGTTCATATAAAAACCTAAATTTCTGGCTCCTTGGAATCAGAGGGTGGCATGGCATTGGGTCCTCAGTACCTGGCTCTGTTTGGCTGCTGTTGATGTGGGCTATCTGCTTCAGTTCTCTGCTACCCTGCCTCGTCCTGTAAACACTGGAATTTCAACCTCTGCATTAAGACATGCATGACAACTTGAAATATTACCCCCCCCCACCAAATCTTGCAGATTCACTAAGAAGGAAGGGAGTTGTGGAGATGACATTCTAGAATGGAATTCCAGCTTCAGCCAGCAGAAGGACCTGGGAGATGTAGGGCTTCTATATACTGTGTCAGGTGAGGCCCATGCCTACTTTCACTGTGGGTGAGGATGGTCCTGGGCCTTCACATGGGTGGAAACCAGGGCAGCCTGGCTGTCTGGGGTTGCAGGCAGGGGAAAGGCGGACGGGAAAGCCCTCTGGAAGTTGGTAATTTGCCACCCAACCTCACTTGCCCTGTTTCCTTTGAGAACCTCATGCCATTGAAAGCAGGTGAAATGGTGAATACCGAATTTCTGTGTTGGTTATTTTCAACTTTATTATGATGATGACTTTGAAAGACAGGACTTCAAAGGAGCTGGCAGGTGCTAACTTCAAAGGCCCCATATAAAACAGGGTCCATATACTTCAGTTCTGTTGAGTAACTCTGGGCATCCTGAGCTCAAAGAAGAATTTTTACTCTAGCTTCTTAGAGGACCCCTTTCTAGTTAAGAATCAGATTTTATATTTTCTGCATAAGAAGGTTAGCTTTATAAGTCTATGTTTTCACGGGCACCCATGGAGCTTTCTATGTGGGCAGACTATAGCTATTGCCCAGCTTTTGAGAGTAGTTTGGAAAACTGAAGAAAGGTATCTTGTTCTCACTTTTACAAGGCTCGTGATTTTTTTAAGTATCAGCTACTAGAGGCTCACGTAGGAACATACATTTCTCGTGCTTGGCTTTCCCTGTCAAGAGCATTTCCCTAGGGACGTTGTAGTCAGATACACTCGGTGTTTAATGGAAATACGTTAGCTATCTGGTTACTCAGTTAACTACTTACTGAATATAGGTGGTAAATGCAATAAGACTTTAGTGACCATGGTGCTGATCTTACTATTTATTGAGAAGAAGATGACCTTGCTCTGAAAAGCTCTTTGCCTGCAGAAAAGTGGAGGCTGCAAAGGCGCACTTTATCTCATTTTTCTTACCTAATTTGACAATAACTTAGCAGCCTTTCTTAGTAGTTATCATCTACACGTTACATAAGCCATGGCATATACGTATATGGCCCTCAAGTGATACACAGGCTGTATAAGGGATGGTTCCGGCATGGTCACGTACTGTGCTCCACGTGAAGCACAAGGCTGGAGGTACAGGGAGACAGACAGACAGATAGGCAGATATAGATACATGACCACATTCTAGCTGCTCAAGAAAGAAGGCAGACCGTGTGGGCTGGGCCACTCGGAACAGACTCACGTCGGCCTTGGGCTGTGGGATGGGAGTGATTAAGCAGGGAATGGCACAGTGGCTGAAGCTCTCAGAGTGGCAAAGGTAGGCGCGGAGTTCTAGGGCGATGGCATTTGGACTGGGCGGCGGCGGAGGCAGGCTCCGCAGCTTCTGCTTTATCCCACAGCTCACGCTAAGCCACGTGTATGCAAGGAGGGAACGGTGTCACGAAAGCAGCGCCTGGAAAGTTAATCTAGGTGTTGAGCGTGAAGCAAATAGAGTGAGCGAAGAAGCAAGAGCGTGGAAGGCCGGTTAGGAGCTCCTGCACAACCAAGGCAGAAAGTGACAAAATAAGACGGTAAGAGAAAGGGGAAGCAGCGAGGGGAGGAACTCGGAGGACCGTCCTTGGAAGAGATGACGGAACGATGGCCGATGAAACGGCGTCCGTAGTAAAATGCAGATTCTAACCTGGAGCGGATTAAGAACTGGGAGATCGGTCCCGCCCGTCATCCCACCTTGCTCCACCTGCGCAGGTGCCATGAGCACGGAAAGCACAGTCCCACTTCAAGACCTCCCCCAGGTCCTTCGTTCCGGGCATCTCCCCCAGATCTCCACCTGGCCTGCTTCTGTGCTTTGAATCTCATCCAGCTCCTCGCCATTTATCGTTACCTTTGCAAATATTGGCATTTTTCAACAAATACACAACTATGAAGATATTCCACTCCCCAAAGCTCTTGCAGGCTCACTGAGAAGGAGAGGTTATGCTCTCGGGGTTCCTCGGATGTGCCCTGACAGAGAGGAACTCCTTGTCCACCCCCTCCCTCGTTTCTCCTGGCCTTGCTTGATTCTTCTTCTAGTACACGCTCAGCCGACAGCATATTCCACGTTTAGTCATTTGTTTGGTTATTTTCTGCTGCTTTTTTACTAGAATGTAAAGGCCCTATGGACAGGGAGTGTATGTCCTTTTCTTTTCATAGCTATGTCCTTAGCACCATAGTGACCAGCACGTAATTAATAAATATATTAGTTAAACAAAATAGAAAAGATAAAGATGCTAACTTGGGGAGAGCAGGAGGAGGAGGAGGAGGATGAATTAGCTTTAACCATGGATAATCCTACAAGGAGCGAGCTTTATGCAGGAGCTGGCAAGAGGTCAAGGCTGGGCATGCAGCTCTGTGAACTTCAGGGTCTGCCTTCTTTAGAAACATCAGGCCCCTTGTCAGATGGTCCCTCTGCTTGGGTGCTGACCTCAGTGTTTTTTTTTACGTCCCTTCAGGAGTCCAGTTCTTGCCCTCTTCCTTTCTCTGGGAGGACAGCCTTGTGACAAGGGTTGCCTCAAAGAAGCTGCTGAGCTTCTGAGAGGACGACCTACAAGCTATGTTTCTTTTCTGAGCTGTCAAACACATAACTACACGGTGTTTTCTAGAAACTCCATGATTATTGGGATAATCTACTACAAACTGTTTGAAATATACTTGACACAGCCTGTGACGATCCAAACGAGCCTAGTGAGCAACCAAGCAAGGTGCACCTGTAGCCCATTTGTTTCCATGGTTTCCATTGCTCTCATCCCCCCGCTTTTGCCAAGACCATATGAGGATCACCTGCCAAACTGACTGACGAGCTAATGAAGTAGCTCATGTACATTTGTTTCATTCTCCTCAATAATCTCTTTAAGCAAACATATCTCTCCTTTTCAAATGCAGCTCAGTCTTTTCCTGATAGGAACACTCTCTAACATCACCACTGACTATATGGAAATGAATGAATACATTACAAAGCACCTTATTGCTCTTGCTGCCTGAAGAGATCTGTTGAGAATGTAATTGCCAGCTGTATACCTTAGGTGCATAATTCCATTACCGGGTTGGGATGGAGCGATCCGTCCCGTGGATGGTCCTCCGCTCGACAAGCCAGCCATCCCATTCCGAACCTGCCTGAAAGGCAAGAGCCATCTCCAGGTCAGATCATTCCAGCCCAAATTCAGCTAGCGTCCCAGAAGCCTGATGTGCCCAGGCTGCTCTCTGAGCCTACTTCAAAATCTGCCATCCACTGTGAACCTGAGGTCGCAGCTTCTGGTCAAAGGGTCTGTTCTGGGTAAAGTGGACCTATATCTTCTGGGTCTGTACATAGATATGCTCAACAGTTGCTAACCCTAATTTTAATTCTCCATCCATACATGTATGTGGGGCTGGGGCCAGGCACCCTTTAGAATTGGGTAAGGAGGTTAATATGCTTCTGGGCTTTTTTTGTAGGACCTAGAGGTGGGAAGGTCATTCATTTTCTCCAGATATCTTAGAATACCACATAGCTTAGGAAATAGAGATTAATTGGGCTGGGGTGGGGAGAGGTAGTTAAAAAAAGAAAAAACCTCTTATGCCAGTGTGCAAATATATGTTGGGCTCACACTTTGCTATGAGTTTCTGTGGAATTCCTGGATTTAGAGGTCACCAGGTCCAAATCTCCTACTTTACAGATAAGCAGGGAGACTGTACCCTTCCTGAGGTTCTTAAGGGCTTCTCACAGTCTAGAGCTTTCATTTACTCTCTCATCTGGCAGATGAGGAAGTTGATACTACCTTTGTCCTGACACAGGAAGACTATCGCAACACTGGAAGAAAAGTAGTCAGATCACTCCAACAGCCTGTTTGAATTTGATAACAGGGGGCCAGGGAGAAGTACTTGGTAGGGCAGAGGATGTCAGCATGGATGGGTTTGTAGGGGGTGGCCTCAGGAGGCAGTGGGGGAGGGTGATGTAGAGAGGGTGGTCACCCAGGATACACCGAGCACACTTTCTACCTCAGCAGAAGACCCTGGACACCACTTTCGTGGCTGCCTTTGCTGTGGTACTTCTAAGCTGCCAGTGTCTTCTTCCAAAGGAAGTTGTCTGCTTAGAGAGGCGCGTTTGTCAAGATGTAAGGGTGAAAGACGTCGTTGTTACGGTTTTCATGGTAGTAATGCTTACCACTGGTTGAAAACTCAACATGAACTAAAAACTGCTGTGTATATGGTGTATCTCTTATTTTGGTCTTTTTGAGACAGGGTCTCACTATGCAGTTCAGTGAGACTCTGTAGCCTAGGCTGGTCTCAAACTCACAATCCTCCTGCCTCAGCCTCCTGAGTACTGGAATTACAGGCGTGCGCCACTGTGCCTGGCTATGGTGTATCTTATATAAATTAATTTTTATGGAAACCTTGGAGCTCAGTATTCATCTCTTCATCTTGGAGACTGACGAAGTTCCTTGGCTGGGTCTTCCTGGCAAATGGCAGATTTGGGACTTGAACCCGGCTTTGGCTGGCTCCAAAACTTGGGTGGCAGAGTACTAAATCCGTAACTTAATCTCTACTTGTTCACCATGGATTCATGTCCCTGATGCTCCCCTTTTAAACAATTCCAGTGAGTCCTGGGGAGAAGAGCATTAAAGAGACAATAGCGAACAGATCAATTGCACCTTTAGATATTTTAAATTCATGTCTCACTGAAGCCTTCTTTCCCTGTACCAGCCTTTCAAACTCCCGGGTACTTCTCCCTGATTCCAGATGTCCAGCAACACTTTATGTCCTGTGGTTAAATGAATATCTTCCTCCTCTTATGCCTTTTAGACACAGTCCCGTCACCTGAAACAAAGCAAAGTGAAACCCTTCTCTTTGGTTTAATGCTGACAATCATTCTTGTTTTTTATTAATGAATAACTAACAATATTAAACTATGGCACTGAAGCTCTTTAAAAGTCCAGCGACAAGAAAAATATGTATATGCAGGCAACAGCGCAGGAAAAGAAATAAGTCTTGGAAAGGGATGGAAAGAGAGAAGGGATAAAGTTGGCGCAAATGCCACACACAGATGGTACAGAGTTTACCTGCAGGAGGAGGGCTGCTGGGGGCGGGGTTTGCGGAAACCCCGCGCAGTGGAAAGCTCCGGCCTCCCAGAGAGAGAAGAGTGCAATCCTGGACTACTAAGGACTGATGTGTGTGAGCACAACCCAGCCACAGGCTGAAGCCCTCACCTTCTCTATTGGGAGATAAGGCCACCAGGAAGTAATTATGGTTCAATGACCCCTTAAGGGCGAGGCCGTGACCTGATAGGACTGGAGTCCTCAGAAGTGGAAGGAGCCCCAGACTGCCTCCCTCCCCGTCTCCTCACACACAGAGAACAGGGCTTGCGAGGACGCATGAGAAGCCAGTGGGCTCTAAGTCACGAAGGGAAGGCCTTACAGAACCCAATCCATGACTCCTTGAGCTTGGACCTCTAAGCTCTGGAATTGTGAGAAAATGAACTTTTATCATCTGTGACATTTTGTCACAGTGGCTTGAGCAGAATGAGACGCCCAATGTATCAGTCGTGCTTACTAGTGAAATGTTTCATGCAAGACATACAAGTATATAAGAACTCACAAATTTGGTTTACGGGGTCACTCACAGTCGCGCATGGAAGGGTGCGGAGAGTCTGTCTCAGAGAGGGAGATCCGCAGGGTCCACTCAGAGGCCTGGAGCCCACTGTGGTGTCCCGTGCGAGTCCCCATCAGAGGCCAAAGAGTCTGCAAAGGCTGAAGAGTCAGTGCTGCACGCCAAGAGATGACATCGAAGGTGAAGACCGCAGCTGCTCTGGAGGAACAGAAGCCAGGCTTCCTCCTGCGTTCCTCATTTATTCCATCCGGGTGACCAGCCACCGAGGGGGCGTCTTCTGTCTTCAGTGAATCTCCGCAGCCACCCTCAGAACTACGCAGACGCAATTTAGTCGGGCGTTTCTTCCTCAGGCTGACACAGTTAACAACCAGGTCCTTCACTTCCTCTGTGCATAGCCTCAGTGGATATTCGAGTCTGAGGCCCCTGCAATGGTAGCCTGGGCTTCAAGAGTGAATGTTTAGTTCCTACGCTCTGTCCAGGGACACAGAAAGTTAAACAGGATTGTTCTGGACACAGAGCATCACCTCAGAGGTGTACAAATAGCCATTGTGGGGCAGAAGAGCTGTCCATGGCTGTGAAGGGGACAGCAGCGAGGACTTCACCTTGAGAGCGGAGGGTGCCAGGATGGGTTTGAGAAATGCAGATTTCAAAAAATGGCCGTGGCACGGGAGGCTGAGTGCAAGCACACAGGCAGGAGAGCGGTGGCGTGTTTGGAGCGCAGGGTCCCCTCAGATGTGCGTGCGCGCGTGTGCAGTACAGCTGAGAGGAGATAAAGCCAGAAAGCAGAGAAGCAGGAACACAGCCCAGCTCTGAATGTCTCACCAAGGATCTGGCTTAGCTCTGGAGAGAATGCGGAATGCCCTCAAGGGCCGGGAGAAAAAAACCAGGAGATGACAGGTATGCGTTAAATAAATGAATGAATGAATAAATGTTTACTGAGAACTTTCAGTGTGTCCGGACCTAAAGACAATGGTGGGGGACTAGAATGAGGTAAGCCTCTGCTCTGGAGGAGTTGAAAGGAATAAATGATCACGTGCACGACCTAACTCATAAGTAGGAATGCCATGAAGAAAAACAAACGGGATGGGGAGGTGGTCGGCGCTGGTAGGGATGTGCATGGTGAGGCAAGGCATGATGTCGGGGTGTCACTCGGAATGAAAGGGGGAGAGTACATCACGTCAGCGTCTAGGAGAATACAAGTCTAGATGGGGGAACAGCAAGTGCAAAGGCCCTGAGGCAAGTGTGCAGTGACGTTCATTAACATAGAGGTCAGTCTGGCTGGAGCAAGCAACAGGAAGCCCTGGGGCAAGTGAGGTCAGAGCATTCAGGAGTCAGCCCTTTTCAGGCAGGGAACCCAGGAGAGTGCAGAGCACTGACCAGGGCGCAGGATTGGGGTGGCGATCCCGGTGGGAACAAAGAAGGCCTGAGCCAGAGCTGGAGAAACGGGGTTGTAATTGTACAGTCGGACACAGGCTGGGAGGGGGCACATTTGCACCAGTACACAAGCGAAGCCCCCAGCAGAGATGAGCTCGGGGACGCTGGCTTTGGCTTTGAGGAGAGGTGAGCGAGGACCTACCTCCCAGGCTCCGCATGTCTTGCGTTCAGTGGCAGCTCTCAGAGGAGGCAGAGAGCGGGTTTACCTGCTTCCACAGCTCGTGGGCCCAGGCTTCTGGGAGAACTCAGGTGCGCTTCACCTTTAAAGTACAGCGGCGTCCCTTAATGGCACAGACCTCTGCCAATGTCCGGCAAAACTCCTGGCCCTAAAATGAGCCGGCTTATTCCAGCAAGAGGAGAAAAAGACTTGAAACACGACATGGGGGTGGGGGTGCTGGTGGTTATTGCGGGCCAGAGTGTGGGTTGGCTTGATACACGGTTTTTCCTGCGCATGATTTCTTCTTAAAGCTTCAGCGCGCAGAGGTCTTTAGAACCGCAGGGAGGCCTGGCCTCCAGAGCGCGGTAGCCGGGGGGCGGGGGGGGGGCGGGGGGGGCGGTCACTGCCTTTGGCATCGTGCGGTAATTCCCCGCTTCCCCTGGTGTTTTTCCTCTTCCTTCTTGCTTGGTCGGGAAGGTTATGCGCTCCTTAGGAAAGAATGCTGCGCTTTCTCTGCTGGCCCCGCCAGGGGGCAAACATTCCAAAACGTGTCCTCTGTAAATGCCTTTGGCGAGTGCGCCCTCTGCTGGTGCACCTCGCCAGTCTCCGTTACCATTTCCCCACAACCGGGCAGGTTTAGGCTTCGTTATCTTCAGTTTGTAAATGGGCAAAGAGAAACAACAACAAACAAGCAAACCAATCTCCAAAACGTACGCTTGAAGATAAACGTACGGCTTCCAAGTTTCTAGAACCTTCTTCTACAATTTCAATCTGTATTTGACCGTAGTCTCTGACTCCTCTAGCCCGGTCTTTAGGGTTTACACTACACCTTTTACTAAAAGGTATAAGGCAAAGCGAGGTAGTTCACAGCGGAAGGGGTGTGGCTGCAGTCCAGCTGTCTGCTCTTCTCTCTCTGTTTCCATGGTATTTATTAAGTACCTACCCAATTTGATGTCTGAGGCCTAGTGTTGTTCCAGGCCCTTCAGAATCCTAAAGGAGAGAGTCCCTGCTTTCGCTGAGCTTGGAGTGCAGTGAGAAAGACCGGCTGGTAAACCGGAAGTTATAACAGCTGGTGACAAAAACCCGGATGAGAATGAATTGAGCAGCTATGGGGAGTGGCATGAATTTCTTAGGTTATTCAAGACCAGCGACAAAAAGAAATACAAACACCCCTCCACCATTACCCCCGATGCGCGCATCTCCTATGGTGGCTCAGGATTACATAGCGAGCAAAGCAGATGTGTAATATATTTCTGCTGCTAATCCCACAAATGGACTTTAGATCTCAAAGGGCTAGATAAATGCATGCCATTTTCTCCTCATTTTTCTTCTAAGTTAAGGAAAAGGGGAAAAAAATTCTTTCATGATTGAACATTTTGAGAAATTCCCTAAATATTGAGATCTTCAATTAATTAAAATGCTTTTAATGGCAGGATACCAATGTCTAATGGAAAAAGCGCTGCCTGGGTTTTTGCCAGAAATTAGAACTTGGATAGAAACGCTTTTCCTCTATAAAAAGCAGTTATGTTTGAGGAGACATTCCAGAAACCACTCTTCACAGGTGGGGGACTTGTTCCCCTTCCAAGGGCTTGTGACATTTATCCTCTGGCTCTGACCCAGGATCTTGTACCTCTGAATGTTACTCAGTGTCCCACTGACCTTGAACTGTCTTGTGTTTGTTTTACTTTAGACAATTTATTAATGCAATTTTCTGAATTTTTCTTTATGCCCTCTTTTGCATAGGAAAAAAATGTAATCAAAATTGGGAGGAAAAAACCCAACAAACGCTGGTGTTGCTGTCTTGAAAAGACCCCCTCCTGCACTGTTGGTGGAGCGTAATAAAGCAGTACAGCCATTATGCAAATCAGTATGGAGGTTTCTCCAAGAACTAAAATTAGAAATTCCATAAGAGCCAGGTATTCCTTTTCTAGGTATCTTCCCTAAAGAGCTTAAGGCATCATAGTGTAGGGATACATGCATATCAATGTTTATAGCAGCACAATTTGTAATAGCTAAATCCTAGAGGTAGCCTGGATACTCATAACAGACGACTGGGTAAAGAAAATGTGGTATTGAAATATACTGGAATACTACTCATCAGAAAAGAAGGACAAATTTGAGATATTAGGAGGAAAATGGATGCATCTGGGAAATATAATGCTGAATGACATAAATCAGACACACAAACTTAATGTTATGGTTTGGGGCTTATTTTGCAAAGGAGACCAATATAATACAGGACACATAGTTTATAAGATTATTTATAATAGTCACCCGAAGAATGATATACAAAAGAGTGTAGGAAATCTGTCCACACAACATAGACCAAGGAAAGTAGCCGAGGGCCAGGATCCCACAGAAATGTCCTGCATGAGTCCAGCTGCAGACCTAGAGCTCATCACAATGCCTCCCATGAATCCACCTGGAGGCCCAGAGCCCATGACAATATCTCATGCAGGCTTGTTTCAAGGATCTGCGCTGGGAAGGCCCAAAGGTCAGTGGTGGAATCTAGGAAGTCTGTGCTAGTGGAATGAGGGATCTGTGCTAGCAGGCTGAGGGGTTTGCACTGGAGCCAGGAAGTGATGCTCAGAAGAACCAGATCTCCCCTGACAGGTACCACAGCCGTCCTCAGCAACAGTGAGGTCCCGAGCTCCTCCAATTACCAAGATGGCCGAGTTCCCACCAGGGAAGCCAACGCAGCAAGCTTCTCCAGGAAGCTAGCAGTGCACCATCTTCCCCTTCAGAGCCTAGAAGTGATGCTTAAAGTGAGGACCAGAGCTCTCCCAAAGCGATCTGAAGCCATTCCCAGTGCCAACAAGATCCCGAGCTCCTCATAGGATGAAAACAGCCAAGCTCATCAGGAAAGCCAGCATGACGAGCTCCTCCAAAACAACCAACAGCTCCTTACAGCTTCTACCAGCTCCTGACAGCCTCTCTCAGCTCCCAAGAGCCTCAGCTAGTTTCCTTGGTCTTAGTGTGTGGACATATTTCCTGCACTTGCTAGTATATCATTCTTTGGGTGACTATTATAAATAATCTTATAAAATATGTGTCCTGTATTATATTGTTCTCCCTTGCAAAACAAGCCCCAAAACATAATATAAGTTTGTGTGTCTCATTTATTTCACTCAACATTATATTTCCCAGTCCTGCCTCTTATGCTGCTGGCAGCAGTCCCCAGGGGGGCCTCCCACACCCAGCGCCATGCTTACTCAGTTCAGCTGGGGGTTATAAGTTGCCCACCAGTTGTCAGTCCACTACACTTAAGCACCATATGGTATCTCTCATCTGAGTAAAGCAAAGTGCAAACTAAGAGAAGAATAAAGGAAGGGTAGAACAAGATGAAGAGATTTTCTCTTGAAGATGGAAGGAGTCCAGGGGGCCCAGGCTAAGGGGTGGGGTGGGGAGCAGATGGGAAGACAGGTACAGTGAAGATGTGCCGGTTACAGGAACCTGGGTGGCCAGAGGGGAAGGAGGAGTTCATTGCTGAGCCACGCTGGTCTCCTTGTGGCCGTAAATGCAGGTGAAACACGTTAGTGCTGCTTTGGCGGTGTCTTGGTTACTTTTCTCTCGTTGCTGAGACAAAATACCTGAGACCCAAAATGAAGGAAGGAAAAGTTTATTTAGCTCACAGGTTGTGGAGGTTTCGGTCCATACTGGGCTGGCTCCAAGGCAGAGTGGCACATGGCAGGGGGCAACAGTTCATGCTGGTGGAAGACAGCAAAAGCAACAAGAGCAAAAGGGAGGAGCGTTGGCAGAGCAGCCTCTTCCTTCCCTTATGCTGTAGGTGAACCACTCAGCCCAGGGTGGTGCAGCACTCACACCCAATCAGTCAAAACCCTAAAAGCCCGCCCCATGATGCATGTGGATTTGGGGGGACATGCAGACACAAACCGTAACAGGTGGACACTTCATACTGGACATACATAGTCTGTATATTATTTAGTTTAATTTTTTTCTTTTTTTTGGTACCCAGAATCGAACTCAGGATCTTGTGCTTGCCAGGCAGGCGCTTGTGCCACTGAGCTACATCCCTGGCCCTGTTTTTAAAATTTTTAACTGCATAGGATTCCATTATCATCCATATAAATTTAATTATCTTTTTCAATACTGACTTTAACTCTCAACAGTACACAAAGCAAACATTTCTATCCCTTAAAATGCAGTTTAGTGTCATCTTTCCCAGTCTTATGACAGCTATATCTAGACTTCCAGATGTGGTTCATTTTACCTCTATTGTTCATACTGTACCTTGTCCAAAACCATCTTTTCAAATCAAAAATTCCTAAGAGGACCCGGGAGAGGTGGCAACAAAGTCCTTGGGTTTTGCCCTGAGAAACACTGGCTCAGGCATCGTCTGGCGGTGGCCTTTTCACCCACCCTGCCTCCTGTCTCCTTTTCAACAGTTTTTTCCCATTTCACAATATCTCGTACACATTTTAGACCTTATTTACTCTTTTTGTTTCTCACACCAGGGAGATAATGTTATGCTTACATGTGTGAGTCTGATTTGATTTATTTCACTTGTGACTCTCAAGTTGCATCCATTTACCTATAAATTCTCAAGCTTATCCTTCTTTATGGCTGAGTAGTACTCCATGGTATAAAAATACCACATCTTTTTTTATCCATCACCCAGTTGATGGACATTTGGGTTGTTTCCAAGATTTAGCTGTAACAAACTGCACTGCTATAAACATGGGTGCACATATATCACTGTGGTGTGATGTTTTTAATTCTTCTGGGAAGATACCCAGGAGGGGAATAGCTGGCTCAAATGGGCCCTCCAATCCTAGTTTTCTGAGGAATCTGTACACTGATTTCCACAGAGGCTGCACCAGTCTACACTCCCACCAACAGTGGAGAAGGGTTCCTTTCTCCCAACACCCCCACCAGCATTTGTTATGGGTTGATTTCTTGATGGCAGCCGTTCTTTCTGGGGTGAGACGGAATCTCAGTGTTGTTTTAATTTGTATCTCTCAACTGAACAGTGATACCACTGAGCCTTTTAATTGCGTTCTGGTTTTGGTGGGGCTGGAGTTGCTGAATCAAGGATTGTATTACACACAATACTTACAACACAGTGAGGAATGAACAGAGGCCAGGAAAACGGCAGGCTGGAGGGGGACACTCTGATGTTTCCTGAATTCTGTTGACTTTCTCACTATATGTGCTGAAGTAAGCCACTCATGTGCTCGGGTTTCCCTATTTTATTTATTTATGTTTTTGTCTTTTTGAGACAGGGTCTTGCTATGCAGTTCAGGCTGGTCTTGAACTCACCTTGTGGCCCAGGCTGGCCTTGAACTCGCAATAATCCTCCTGCCTCAGCCTCCTGAGTGCTGGGATTACAGGCATGCACCACCACGCCCAGTGGTTTCATTATTTTGAAGTGCTCAGTAGTGTGTGTTTTGGAGGTGCTGTGGGCAGGATGAGGCTAGGCTAGGAATCTCCACCTTTCTTTCATCTTGTACAACTCGGTTTTAATTCTGTTTTATGTATTTGACTTCATTATCGGATCTTGCTTGAAGAAAGGGTTGTCCAGCAGCAAAATGAAATCCAACTGAAGAAACTCTTGGAAATCATTAGACGAGGTGATTTTTAAATTTCCTACCAGCCTAGAACTCTAAGCCTGAGTGGTGGTGTTTGCTGCGTTCCTATCCAGGATTCTTGCTGGCTTCCTTCTTCTACAGTCATCTTGTGACCACAGCCACAAAAGCCCAACATTGCCAGAGGTCACCCCTGACAGCTTAGGCACCAAGCCAGCCCCAAGGCTGCCGAGGAGTGGCAGCCTTTGATCTCAGGGTGAAATCTCACCTGGACCACACTGTGTCACGGCGCTGTCAGTGACCTGCGTTAACAGTCCCCTCCCTCTTCCCTTCTCTCCTCCATCTTTTCTTTCTTTTTTCTTTCTTTCTTTCTTTCTTTCTTTCTTTCTTTCTTTCTTTCTTTCTTTCTTTCTTTCTTTCTTTCTTTCTTCCTTCCTTCCTTCCTTCCTTCCTTCCTTCCTTCCTTCCTTCCTTCCTTCCTTTCTTTCTCTCCTCCTTCCTTCCTTCCTTCTTTTTCATTCTTTTTCTTACGTCATTTAATTTACATCTAAATTTTCTGTGACTTGTGACCAAAAGATTTCTAATGGAACCAGACAGTATTTCAAAGATAATCAGCAACTGTTTGAGACGTCTGGGGTACAAACTAGAATATTAAATACTTGAGACGAAAGGGACCATTTCTATCCATGCAAAACCTAAACTTCGTGCTGTCCCCCGTCTAAGGAAAGGACAGTCCTGATTTACCATCACTAGGACACTACCCTTTGATTCACTTACCCTCTCACAAAACCCTCACCTCCTGAAGCCCTTACGTTTATAGCCTTAACCTCCCTAACATGTTGGGACCATTTGAACATATGTGGACGTAGGTGATTTTCCAAATATGATGACAGTGAAAACAGATAATTGCAAAATTACAAAGCATACTAAAAGAAAGAAGGCCAAGGCCATTTTCACCTGCTTCTTAGTGAAAGTGCACATGGGGACACGTTTCAAGCGCAGTTAGTGGTCCAGCTGTCCCTTGCTGCCCTGGTAACTGTTTCCAGGACCCCACTGAAATCTGCAGACGCTTAGGTCCCTTATATGAAACGGCATTGGATTTGCTTATAATTATACCACCTACATCATTTAGTACACACGACACCATCTCTCTGGACTGCTTGCAGTATCTAATATAATAACAATGATATGCAAATGCTGCTGTTATACTAGATTGTCTGGGGAATTATGACAAAGAAAAAAGCCTGCAGATATTTGCTAGAGACACAATTTTTTCTGGATATTTTGCCATAGAGATAATTTGAATCTGTAGATGTGGACCCGTGGGTGTGGAGGACTGAGTACATTACCAAAAGCCGTGCCACCACTTCGGCTTAGCAGAGCCCCTTCTATAAATTCCTCCTTAGGAAGTGACAAAGGGTGCACCCGAACTGCAGATACAGATGAAACCATCGCAGCACTGGCTGTAAAAGCGCACATGCGTGTGAGTGAGCGCGCCGCCCCTTTGCGGGTTGAGCTGTGACCCTCACACTTCAGAGGTGGAAATGCCGACTCCTAGGACAGCAGGATATGACTCTGTGGAGGGAGGGCCTTCAAAGAAGAAATTAACATGAGTTCATGTGGGTGAGCCCTAACCTGGTGTGACAGTGTCCTTGTAAGAAGCAATTAGAATTTCAATAAACTTGAAGAAAAGACAGTGGAGGAAGATGCCCCCCCAACAAATAAAGGAGGGAGGCCCCCAAGTGTAATCAACCTGCTGACGTCTTGTCTTGATCCAGGGCTTCTATGTGCTAGAACTGCAAGGAAGTAAATTTCTGATACTTCAGCCATGAGATTTGCAGTGCTTTGTTATGGCAGCCCTAGCAAATGAACACATGCATGTACACACACACACACACACACACACACACACACACAAAGGAAAACGTTATAAACGTTGTGCAGTAGGGATCTAGTTAAGTATGTTTTGCCTCCTGTTTACAGTGGAACTCCATTCATCTGTTTAATGTGATGGTGATGGAAATTTGTTGAAGATACATCACTACTTAAAGTAGATGATCAGATAGTCTACATATATGGTATAACCCTATGCTTGTAAAACACACTTACTACAAGTGTGGGATGGATATTACTTTGTCTAAGAGATGAAACATTCCTTTATCTGTTTAGGAAGGTAAAAATCGGTGTTATGGGCTGCTGGATGGTGACGTTCCCGAGGGAATATTAGTAGTGCTCACAGAACATGAATGGTGCTCAGACACGCCCACCCCGCAATCAGGCGTGGGACACAATAAAGATAAAGCCACTCTGCAACCACGAAGTGTTTGAACATCTTCTTCTAATACAAGTAACCGCTCTTGCCTTTCTGTTTAAATGAATGAAAACTGTCACCTTCTCTGGCTAGATAAAAAATTTCATCACTCATCACTAAATGGTCCCTTCTGGAGACATTTGATCCATGAATCCCAAATTTTTCCTTAAAATTATCCACAGGAAGTCCAAATCCTACACAAAGTCCTCACAACTCCCTCTGAGGGAGACTCCAAAGATATGACTGGTGGGTTCAGTCCACAGACTTTAGCAATTCTAAGATAAAGGAGCACCTCCCTTCCACCAGACCTAGCTGGACACTCCATCCCAGTTGTCCTAGAAGAGGCTTTTCTGGATTCAAAAAACTGGCAAGGATTTTAAGGAATCAGAGGGAGCTTCCTGTCATCCCTAAGCAGCTAGGTTCTTTCCTCTATGTCACACTGAACACAGGGATCTTTTGCTACAGAACAAGGCCAGAGATGTTGGTTTAGTCCTCTTCTCCAAAAGCCAGGTTATTACTTGAGGGCCACCTGGGAGCGGACTTTGAACATAGCAAAAATCAAGATGATACATATGGCTTTGGTTTGGGAAACACAGGCAGGGGCTGCTTTATCAGACCTTTCTGAAATTGCTGCAGAGGGCTTCCAAACACTGGCTGGAGCACTGTGTAGGCTGGCAGAGAGTGTGTGGAATCCAGAACTTCCAGGTCCTTGCTTAGAGACTCAGGAGCATGGCGATGCAACCCAGGACTGTGATGAAACTTATCTGGGGATTCTGTGCATGTACTTTGGGCAGCCTCGAAGTAGGGAGTGATACCTCTCTGGGCCTTGACGATCAATAGCCCTTGGTAATTAAACTTAGTTTAAGTATTTGCTTGCTGTGAAGTCTGTTAACTATTGGTGACTGTTGTCAGCATGGCTTGGGAAACTTAATTTTTAAACTGTGCCTCTGGGTCTCAATGCTGGGTGCATGTGTGTAAATTAAAATACACACAAGTGAACACACTCTAGCCCAGTCTCAAACACATTTTAATTTGATTTAACTAATTAAAAAAACAGGAGTGAATCATGCCACTGGGCTCAACAGGGCTGCCAGGGCGAACCCACGGTGTGGGGCGGGCGGGCAGAGAAGTAATAACACACATGTTTCCAGCAGAACCGAGACGCCTGAGTGGGAGCAGTTTCATGCTGAATTGATGCTTGCTCAGTGAGTTTCCAAGGGATTGTTGTGAGGCAGCTGGAAGCGAGGCCGGGGTGGGAAGGCTTGGGATGGAAACGCCGGGTTGGGGGCCTCAAGAGTCCTGTGAGGATCAGGAGGCGTGCGACCAAACACTGCCATCGTGCCAGGCAGGGGTAAAGATTAGCAGGAAGCTGCTCAGGTCAGGGACCCTGGGTGACTGTACCGAGGGGCGGGTAACATCCTCCTGCTGAACCACGCATGGTGCTGTTCCTAGAAAAACACAAAATATTATCTCAGAGGACATTTAGAGAGCAGAATGAATTCTTCCTGAAAATAGAAAACAGCAAAAGCGTCTCTACGTAGTACCAGCAACGAAACATCTTGAGATTCCTGGGGGTGCTTTAACTGGCTCTATCTTGTGGCCCCTCTACTAGGTGTTAAGCTGGACGCCCCCGCTGTAGGGTCAGCAAATACAGTGCTAGTGTCTGAAGTTAGAAGCCTATAGTGACACCCAAGCAGGCCTGCGCTGTGTAAGCTGGCTCGGTGGACTCCAGGACGTCAGAGCTGCGAGCTAAGCCTGAACAGCACGCGTCCTGGCCTGTGTGTTCCTAGGTGCCTTTCTCCAGCAGGCGAAGGTCCTGCACTGGTGAGCAGGTTTGCAGCGGGGCGAGCTGAGCCACTGTTTCACAACCGCTTCAAATCCGAAAGGGATTGCAACCCCCAAGCTCCTGCCCAAAGATTCCTAGTTAAAATATTCAGTTGTTTCCCCAGGCCCGTAGAAAATTTCACCAGGCTGAAGGAGCCCGAGGGCAAACTTTTATTTAACTGGATGTACTTTTCTTAGCAGTTATTTTCACACGCCTGCGTGCTTTCTAGTTTATTTTAGAACGAATCCCGATCTGCCAGTCCACTGCTTTTGTTTTTATAAAGGTTGAAATCACAAGATTGTGAGTCCAATTTTAAGGACACGTTCGAATGCCCCTTTAGTTACACGTACGGCAGAGTCACTGTGTTTTATGCATACAGTATGTTTTTTCTGGACAGAAGAGAGTTTAGCGACGCTTCTCCACGAGGTGTCACCATTGATCCAGTGAAACTCGGCTAGGGGTGTTTTTTTAACTGTTACCTTGGTGACGTAAATACGCCTGGCACGCGTCCTCACCTGCGCGCCCTCAGTCCTTTTGATCCGTGTCCTGCAAAGCATCTCTAGATGATCAGTTGTGCGGAGGACCAGTCCCTATCCCAGAGCCACGTCAGTGACGCGGGCTGGCCGTCTGGGGCAGGAGGCTTCTCAAGTTAGCGCTGGCTTTTGGTGAAAAAGGACCCTGTGCCTTCGGAGACCGCAGCGGACTCGCGCCCTTTCCACTTGTGCCGCCCTGGTCGCGGTCTCTCCGTCTTTCTCTCCCCTTCCGCGGCCTCCACCTGCGCTCCAGCCCCGCGGGCTCCTGAGCGTCCGCAGCAGCCCTCTGCGCCTCAGGGAGGGGCCCGGGGACAGCGAGGCTGGGTGGGTGGGTGTGGCCTCCTCACCCACAGTCCCACGTCCAGCTCCGGGGCAGTGCAGGCAAACTCGCTACTTGCAAAATTTGTAATTTCAGAAGGTGGCATTATTTGGGGGGACCGCAAGTACCGGCCAAAATTCTGCTCGGTTTCCTTTGGCACTATTTCGGGGGGCGGGGGGGGGGAGATGGAGGCACACTTTCGTGTTGGCAGGGAAACAACGAGTCTGAGCAACCCGATTCCGAGAGACTGGAGTTCTCATGGAAAACAAATTTTATGGCTCCTCCAAGATGTTTTATTTTCTCCAAAATGTGAGTTAATTTTCAGAAAAGCAATAGGGCAAACATAACAAAGATTTTTTTTTTAAAGATAGCACTTCCAGTTCAAAAGGTTCTCTCAAACGCATCGCGTCCTGTTCAGTCCAGCGGCACCCTGAGACACAGCAGCCCTGTTCCTGCTGATACTGCCTGCGCCCAGCGCTCTGCTCTCCCCTACCCGCCAGGCTAGGATTTCAATCCAGGCCTTACGGCTCCAAACATTATAATATGCATCAAACTAGTGGTTCTTAGTCAGAGAATGCATTCGAATCACCGAGCTTTTCAATATTCTATCTATGAGATCACACCAGACCTGCCCAGCAGAATCTCCCACGCAATACCGGGTTATTTGACAAGGACACGTACAGTAGGTCCCTGCTGTCTTGTCAGGTAGTGATAGAGGTCTGAGAATAAAAAAAGGAAACACGGAGCTGCAGAGTGACGGGAGGTGATATTTTAAAAGGGTCAGTTGGGGAAAGTCAATGTGTTTGAGGAGGAGACGCTTGAACTCAGACCCTCTAAACTTCCTAGAGTCAGGTGGGCAGGGTGTCTGAGCTCGGGGCTCATCTGTGCAAGGGCCCTGAGGCGGGATCGTGGTGTTGGTTGGAGCAGCGCTCGCGGCCGTTGGGAGGGCGGCCTGTCCCGCCTGTCCGGCATCCAGCGGTGCAATCTCTGCCTTAGAAAACAGGTGTAGCACCCCCTCTCCCCTCTGCTGTCTCCTCCTCTGCCTTGCCCACAAGAAAAACAGAACCAGGAGCTGAGTGCACAGATAAACTACATCCCGGATTAGCCAGCGCCTCTACAATCACCCTGAAGCTGCAGCTCGGGGCGGTTAGGGAGACCAAAGAGTGGACCGGTTCTTGGTGACTGAGGAGCTGTTAATTTGTTAATCACCGTGAATCTGAGGGAAACAGATTTTGTTTGCCTCGCTGTCCACAATTTACTTTTATTTGTCATTGGATTGTAATTTCCGTTTAAATTCATTATAAGGAAGCAATATGGCCCCACCACGCTCACTTAAGTACCGTCGTGGAGTTCTTGGCTGTGCCTGAACATTAGATCCGATCAGGCCGCTTTCCTTCCTACCACCAGGGCCTCTAGCGAGGGGACAGACCACATGTGTCGTGTTTCTGATCGCGTTGTATTTCTAAGATAACTGCAGATCAGTTAGGCTTGAAGTTTTCTCTCGAGACAGTTTAATATCTCTCTTCATGTTTTTTTTTGGGGGCCATGAAAACATACCTTCCTTATAGATGGAATAAAAATATTTTTTAAAGCGGGAATAGAATGTCACCTCCACAAAGTATCAAGGCGGCGCTGCAGTGGATTTCAAACCGTTGAAGGACTCCGTGATACGAACAGCTGCATAAGATATTTATTTTCCATACGCTCAGAATGATTATTTGAACGGAAACGTGGGAAATCTAATGACATGCCATGATTGGTCTCTTGTTTGGCCAGCTGGAAAAGTCAGATGAGCCGGCACCCGTCACCCCCGCCCCAGAGAAATTCAGAATGTTGCCCATTGGCCTGTCCTAGCACACTCATCGGGGCCACCCTCTGAGTGGTTAAACACGCAGGGGAGGCCCGACTTCGGAGTGCAGGCATCCGTAGGGCCCCAGAGCGCTGCCGTAGAGAACCAGATGGTGTAACGGGATGCAAAGGGTGACCCTAGATTTCTTAAAGCAGAATCATATATTTACATATGCGCTGAGTAAGGCCTGGAAAGACACGCACAGTGCTGCCTGGGGTAGTCTTTAATGCAAGATGGTGTAGTTCAGGTTTTGTTGCCTGTACTTCTAAATATGTAATAAAAGGTATACAGTGAAGTTGATATAATTTTATCATAGAGGAAAAACACTAATAGAAGTAATTTTTTTTTAAAGCAGCTTTTTAACTGCTCGACGTAAAGATCACATCTTGGTTTCGTCCCAGCCTTGCTTTTTTATTTTTATTTTTTAATGTTTGTTTCCTTGCGCATTTTACTTCCAAAAAACTTTGCTTATAACAGAAAACCGGTGCTTTGATTCCTGTGTAACTTGTGTTTTTATCGTATCACTCCAACGCTATAAGCACCTCCAGAGACAGGGATGAATTTCTCCGTGGCTGGTTACCTTCTTCTTGAGGGGGGTTGGGAATTTGGACCACCCTGTCGGCTATATCCCTTCTGTCCAGTAGAGGGCAGCAGAGGACAGAAGGACGCAAGTCGTGAAGGTTAATTTCCGGTGTTGATAGCTTTCTGGGCGACTAGTGAGAAATGTGTGTCACAGTGACTCAGTCGTTCAGAAAGCCATATGGTTTATTTGTATCTGTGCAAATTAACAACAGAATGTTTCTCTTTCCTCCAAACGATGGGGATGCAGGAAATTAACTTCTGCCCTATTGTTAAGAGTTTCCAAAGATGCCAGTGACACAAATCTCTACCCGTATGAGTAGAACTTTTATCAGCCAGGGTCCTTTTATAAGACTTCTACTCCGTACAGCCTTAAAGGTCCAGTGAACTAAATCTGAGGTGGGGAACTGATGTAATGTTGATTTATAAAACATAGATACTTGGGTGTGGTGGTGCACACCTGTAATCCCAGCACTGGGGAGGCTGAGGCAGGAGGATCGTTGCAAGTTAGAGGCCAGCCTGGGCTACAAAGTGAGCTCAAGGCCAGCCTGAACTGCATAGTGAGACCCTGTCTCAAAAAGACCAAAAAAAAAAAAAAAAGAGATAAACCCTTCTTACCTTCAACTGAGATACATAAAAAAGTACACAAAGACAGATACTATTGTACAAATTTACATGAAATTAAACGGATACAGAGGACTGGTGATTAGTAAAGAGAACTCATAGGAAAATAAATTTGATTTTGAATCAGTATGGAAGAAGCAATGCCTACAGATTGGAGCTGGGACGGACACGATTAAAAGTTGATGCCCCTGCATCTAGGCTGCAGAAGTATTCGGTTTGCTCAGCAGAATGCTCCTCATTGTTTAAACTTTTGAATTTCTTTGGATGGAGCATTCACCTTTTAGTATGCTGTACCACCGGCCCTTTCTTCTCACTGTACATGGGCACTCCCTAAATTTCTTTTACACCCATAGCACCAGAAGACACTGTTTTCAACTGTAATTTTACCTTTTCCTAACTGAGTGCCCTTAGAAAAGTCATGCAACTTCTCTGGTTCTCAGTTTTTGGTGCAAAATGGTGCCTGGCAGATCTCTGTGGAAAATAAAAGAGGCAGAGGTAGTGCTGCGTGTGGCACATGTTCATTTCTGGCCTTATCCCCTACCTCACTCTCAGTGTGAGGTCACTGGTGTGACTGTCAATGTCCCCCCTGTGACGGGGACCCTGCATGAGAAGCAGAGACATCTCCGGACAGAACCCTGAGCTTTCACGTGTGTGGGAACCACAGGTGGTGCCTGTGCTGAGGGTCCTTGATGAACTCCAAGCTCTGGCGGGCTAAGCTGATATTTCTCAGGAAGGTTTGATTTATTGCTATGGCATTTGCTGTTGCTCTCACCAACAGGGCCAAGTAAAGAACTGTGCTCAGGATGCAGAGGCTGTTCATGGGAGGAGCGGGGAAAGGGCCTCGAGTCCGCTGTGCTGATGTGGCCAGGGTGGAGGAGACAGGTGCTTGGACCAAGAGGCCGCTGTGCCCACCCACCACCGAGAGGTCGGCAGATCCACAGTGGGCCCTGCGTTGTCCATTCCAGGGTCATTTTGCAGTCCCAGCACACGTGGTGGTGTTTTTTACACTTCTTCCCTGAAGAGTTGTCTGCATTGTCTTTAGGGCGGGAGGAGAGTGGGCCCTGAGCGGGTGGCTCTGGGCGATCAGAGCACAACCACAGCAGAGCCCTCTGCAGCCTTGAAGGCCCGTCTAGAAGACCCTTGTCCAGATCTAAACTAATAATCCGATGGGTAACACCCAGAAAGAACCATCTTGTTAGGCTTCGTCTCATCCTTTGGTACAAATCTGTCTGGATCCAACTTTGGATGGTTTGTTTATAAGGCGTGGTGTCCCTAAATGTGGGGACATAGTTTCACAGAGTGAAAAAGAAAAAAAAACTCTTTTGGTGGGGCCTGATTGTTTTCAGAAGTAGTTCCAAAAATACTTCATCTATGAAATTCTCAGTGGCCTGTTTACGAGTCAGCCATAGATGCCCGCGGACAGAAGAGGCCTGGGGGAGGGAGGCGAGAATCAGGCTTGGGTTGGAATGAGAAAAAGTTGGGCTGCAGATGCAGAAGGGTAAGGAGCAAGTTCGTCTGTTTGCTGAAAGTGGGAGGCAGAGCATTAGGTCACCGCCAGGTCTGAGGAGCGCTTGCAGGGGAGCTGGTGGCGGATTGTGAGGTGGCCGGGCTGCCACCTCGAAGGAGCACTGAGGCCGGGCCGGCTCTGAGGGCAGGACTGGACCCGAGGCTGAGTGCCGCCTTACGCTCTGCACCTTAGCTTCTTGGCTTATCCTCTCCAGGCCTTGGGAACAGATTATGTGGGGAGATTTTTTTTTTTTTTTTTGGTTTGGCCAAGCCAGTTCCTAGTTTCCCTCCTATTTTGGTTAACCAGAAACTAAAGTTTTGGTTCAGGGCTGGGGATATAGCCCAGCGGTATAAGCACCTGCATGGCAAGTGCAAAGTCCTGAGTTCAATTCCTGGTAGATGCCCCCCCCCAAAAAAAACTTTGGTTCTGATAGAAATCTAAATAGCACAACTCTGGGAAAGGAAGTCTCGGAAGACTACAAGGCTTATTCTAGGGTAAAGATAGGTATCATAGCTTCCCAAGCTATGAACACTTATCATTTAAGGAAAAAAAATTAAAAAATAAGGTGCTCCACAGGACTGTTTACATTCTAGACTTTGGCTGGAGTTTGGGGTGGTCGCCCTCCCTTTCCTGTCCTTCTTTTTCCTCGGACTGCCTTCTCCTGTCCTTTAGTTCCTTCCTTCTCTTCGGTCCATCGCTCCTCCTTCCAGCTCTGTCTGACACTTCTGAAGTGACCGGTTGCCTTTCTTACATTTTTTTTTTTTTCTTTATCTTCTGCTCCCATTGCTTATAACAGAGTTGGAAGCGGGCGGGGGTAGAATCAAATATCTGTTTCACAGCCGCCTCATAAACAATGCTGGCTCTTTTATTTCTGTGCCACTAGGCAATGAAAAGCCCTGTCGGACATCTGTGATGGGGTGGTGATGAATTCATGACAGCGCGGCGCCTAGACTTGAAACAGGTCCACTGTGTTTCTCTGCGTTTAGTCAAGACCGAACCAGAATGAATGCCCACGGGAGCTCCGCTGGATCCGTGACACAAAGAGGTTTTCTATTTTGTGATGAAAGGAAAATAATTGTGATGGAGGGGAAGGACTCTACCCAAACCCGAAGTTTAGTTTGTGTGTGTTTGAACCAAACTACTTCAAGCCCTGCCATGCACGTCCACAGACCTCTGCTGCTGCTGAGAAGTTTGCAAAGCCTCGCAGGTTTTGTGCAGTTTCTGCAGAAGTTAGATCCAAACTGAAGGCATTCCTAGCACTGCTTTTCCAACATCAAATCCCATTAGACCTTCCCTACTTTTAAACACCCAGAAAAGGTTTCAACGAGGCTTCTTTTGGCAAAATGGCATTTTGTAGTAGCCATATCTCCTGGGAAATGACTTTTTAGAAATTGATGTTAAAATCTGATAGAGATTAAAATTTTCCCTGTCTATCACAACAGGAAGGACTGATAGCTTCTACGATTGTCCTTTCTCTTGCTGAGGATATTTCCTGGTAAAGAATATGCCAAAACATTGCCTAAAGACGGGAAAACAGATGCTCAGCCAGAGCCCGAAAGCTGCTGTGTGCGGTTGAGTGGAATGTGCACTGCACAAGGGGCAGACTCTGTTCACAGTACGGCCATTGTATCTTTGTGTACTTAATACAATACCTTCCTGGTTCATGCTTAGCATCTGGGGAGGGGGCTTTCTCTCCCTCTTCCCTATAATTTGCAGAAAATGCTGTCATCTGGGAAGCCAGTGGTCTGGATTGATGGTGTTTAGAAATCTTCTCCCAACCTGCTGATCATCCCCAAACCAACATCGAACAAATCAACAAACAAGACCTGAGGTCATTTGTACTCCTCATGCCCCCTGGTTTCTGTTCCCTGTGTGTTCCCAGCAGGGACCGCTTTGGTGAGTTCTTCTTGGTTCTTCCTGGATGTCAGAGGCTGCGGGACTCACACGGTGCCTGCGAGCTCGCCAAGCCTGTGCTGCGGACTCCTTCCTAAGGAAGCGGACCCCGGGACGCACAGCCAGTCTAGGGTGGAACTGGAATTCACACCCAGGTAACAAAGCACCTAAGCTCCCAGTTTGGGTCAAGTCTGTTAGCCCTCAATCCTACGTTTCTCCACTTTGCTATTGACTGTTGCTCTTCCCCCGACAGGGCGGCACAGCCTGAAGAATTCCAAAGCGTTTGGAGGCCAGAGTGGTCCTCTGCTGGCCGGAAGAGGCACTGGTATAACCACGCCAAGGGCAATTTAACCACAACTACGCCCACAGCCAAGTACGTGAACGTACTGTTGCATCCAGTGCATTCAGAGCCGGGCTGGACTCCGCTGTGCCGGCTGGCTGCATGGCCAGGCCTCCTCCCTGGTGTCTCCTTCCGTCTCCCCTCTTCCATTCTTGTCCCCCAGAGTCTCTCACAGCCCTTGCTCAGAAGAAGGTTCTTAAAACAGAGGCTACTTTTTACTGTGTGTCTTTTCCATCTCACTGAGAACAAAAGCCCACATGCTCGCAGTGGGCCACGAAGCCCTGTCAGGACCTAGCCCGCGCCAACCCCGCCTCATCTCCTCCCCCTTCCTCCTGCTCCCCACCATGGCCCTGGCCCATCCCAGACCCAGGGGCTCCTTCTACTTTCGCAGCGTGTGCCTGGGGCCGTCCCCCTGCCTGGACCCCCTTCCCTTGTCAAGGGCAGCGCCTCTGTCCTCCTCTGCTTGAGGTCTTTGCTGAGAAGTGGCCCGCCCTCCCAGGCCTGGAAGTTAAAACCACAACTTCCTGCTCCCTTCCAATGCTTCTTGCTGATCTCTAGCCTTCGTTGTCTTCTGACATTCTGTGTGATGGGCTTGTTTCTTTCTTTTGCTTCTCTCAGTAAGAACGTAAGCGCCACAAGTGCGGACACTGATTTTTCTGTTTGTTTGCGATGCACTGCTGTGTAGCGGCCGGCAAGCTCCCAAATAAATACTTATTTATAAATTCAAAGTTGGACCCAATCATCTGCACGTAGAAAGTACACGGAAAAAACCAACTGTACTGAACATGTGTATACTTCTTTGTTGTCACTAATCTTTCAACAGGACAGTGTAATAACTATGTAGGTAACGTTTGCATTGAATTAGGTATGACAAATAATCTGGAGATGTTTCAGATATGTAAGGGATGTGACACGCATTGGTTATGTGCAAGCCCTGTGCTATTTTACATTAGAGACACGAGTATCTGCAGAGTTTGGCATCCTAGGGAGTTTTGGAATGCATTTTCCGTGTATACTGAAGGACGACTATGTTTCCGCATATTTGTTGAAGTTTTAGCGAAATTCCTGAGTGGCATTTGGCCCAGATATTCCACTTCTAGGAATTTATTCTGTGATATGCTTACACACGTACACAAAGTAACATGGATACTGATAGTCACTGACTATCCCAAGGGATTCGGTGTCCTTTGAAGGAACTTTTAAAGTTTGTTGTTGAGCTGGGCATTGAATTCAAGTCTTCACGCTTTCCAGGTAAGTGCCTCACCTCCTAGCTATAGCCCCAGCTCTTCAAATAAGGGATTGGTCAAAGTAACAGATCAGATCTAACTAAAAACTGATTCGTGTCCCACTACCAGGAGGTAGGGGCTGACGTTGAGGAGCAGATCAGTTATAATCAGAACAAGCTGCATTTTCTTTGCACCTCTGAGAAAATAAAAAGGAATATATCCTTTAGCTTTTTTATTCTGGTTTTTTTTGTGGCTCCTGAATGGGTAACTAAGGCTGTAAGTTGAGTACAAAGAGACGTTCAGATCCCACATGCTAACGGCACTGCCAGGAATTAAGATCAGATGCTTTGCTTTTCACCACGAGGTGCTGAGCAGGGGTCTCCCAGTTAGTACTGCGGCCCCTGCTTGCTTATTCAAAACATTAGGCAGTAAACTCCGGACCTGTGTGCGGGGGCGGCGAGGGTGGGGGCCAGTGCTCCCTCAGCTGGCTGATGTTTTTCCTTCTGGAAGTGCACTGTGGCATAGCACCGGAGTGGGCACTGCTGAGGGAGAGCATGACAGTGATCCTGGGGTAGGAAGGGAATCTCTGAGTGAAGATTCCTCCCTCCCTGGAGATTTCTGCAAGCAGAAAGCCAGCAGAGATTACCTGCTGCAGAGAGGGAGGAAGGGATCGAGAAGGTTTATATGGGAAGGAGTCAGCCCCAGGTTCTCTGGGGAAATGGAGGATTGATTTTCAGGATACTGGGCATTCTTTTTTTTTTTTTTTTTGGAAACAGAGTCTTGTTATGTAGCCCAGGCTGGCCTCAAACTTGTGGTGATCCTCCTGCCTCAGCCTCCAAGTGCTGGGATTGCAGATGTGTGTCATCACATCTGGCTTTGAGTCTTCACATCCAGGCAACAGGAGGGAGACAGCTGGAAGACCTGCAATTGTCCAGGCAGCTCCTAGTTTCAGTGGGGGTATAGGGGTTGAGGACTGCTTTAGTTTACTAGGGCTGCCATTATAAACTGCCACACACAGATATTTTAAACAGAGATTTATTGCTTCACAGTTCCGGAGGGCAGAAGTCCAGGATCAAGGTGTCAGCAAGTTTAGGTTCCTCTTGGGCCTTTCTCCTGGGCTCGCCGCCTGCTGCCTCCTCGCCGTGTCCTCCTGTGGTCTCTTGTGCGTGCACTCAGGCCTCAAGCCTCCTTGTGTGTCCAAATTCCATCTTTTAAAAGGACATCAGCCAGACTGAGTTAGGTTTCAGGCCAACAGTTTCATTTGAACTTACTCTCTTCCTGAAAGTCCTACCTCCGAGTGTGGTCACATGCTGAGATCCTGGGGCTCATGGCTTCAATCCATGAATTTTAGGAGGACACAATTCAGCTCATAGCAGGTCTTTTAGTGAGGCAGAGGTAGCTCTAGCTGCCACTGTCTGAGACGTTTCTTCTATAGGAAGGCATGAGGAAGCTGAGCACTATTCCAAGGAAACCGTCCTGTTCGTGGGCAGACCTCCCTCTCAGCGGAGATTAAGTATAACTTGAATCCACTGTACATTTTTGTTGCTGCCGTGCTGGAGATTGATTCCCAGGCTTCAAGCATTCTAGGCAAGTGCTCTACCATGGAACTATGTCCCCAGCCCTTAAAATCAGGGATTGGTCAAAGTTTGAAATCAGATAGAACTAAAAGGTGATTTGTGTTCCACTATCTAGGCTGATTTTTTAAAAAAATTGTTTTTATTAATTTATTTTTATTTTAAAAATTAAAAAAATTGACAAAACAACAATGAAGACAAAATCAAAACAACACAAAAACAACAGAAATGATACATGACCTCAAAACAAAGTGATAGGAATTTACAACGGTTGCTACATTACATACTGTTATCTGCAACGGAGTTGCTCGGTCCACCAGACGTGAGAATGTAAGATTGGTCAGATGGTCAAAGACAGTAACAAGTAAAAACAAAAAGCAACAACAACAAAAAACATTGGAAATGGTGCAGAGCTTCACCATACAAGATGATAGGAGTTGAGCCATGGTTCTTATACTGCATATTATTGTTTTCAGATCAGTCATTCTGGTTACCAAATTCAAGTGTGCAAACTTGGTCAAGAAGAAAGAAAATTTAAAGCATTGACTGTTCCTTTCAATAAACCACAGACATCAGCAATACACCTATTCCCGCTGTCCTTACATATACATATGAATTTTGTTTTTCATTAAAAAACCAAAATAACAAAAACAAATACATAAGCAAAACAGCACAGAAAGCAACAAAAATGGTACAGAATTTCAAAACATGGTGATAGGATATTAACAATGGTTGCTATATTACCTATTGTCATCTTCTAAATGCTTGCACCTACAATCAGATACAGGCACGCAAGATTGCTCAAACAACGATACATGAACAGTTCCCAAGGCTGATGTTGAAGAGCGGATCAGTTATATCCCGCCTACCAGGAGTGGGTGGGACTAGAGGGGCCGCACAAATGAAGGGAGCCTCTCAGGTTGTGAGAATGTCAGAGCATCTCTGCCTCTCCTCCTCCCCCTCCCCCTAAACTCCCAAGCTGAAATGCTTGAGCCACCAAAGGCACAGGACAGTCTCCTTCCCTCGTCCAGTGCAGGAGATAAGGCTCCTCCTAACTGCCAGTGCCAGGAGGCAGTCACAGCTCTGCCCTGGGAAGAAGAGAGGGGATGAGATTTAAATTGGATATGAGGTAGGACTTTTAAATCACATTAAAGTGAATTTAACTGAAATTGCCAATGAAATTACAGGCTCGGCCCAAGAAGTCATATTGGAGTGGGAAGGAGATTCTTCAGAGCTCAGTTAAGCGTGGCGATTGACAAAATCAAGTTATGTTAACGTAAGGTTCGCTAAGTTGAGAGTTGGTGCTTCTCAACAAACCGGGTCTCCTTTTTTCAATAAAGGAGCAAGTCTCAGAAAATTAAAAATGCTACTTTTACAGAGAGTTACGGAAGCATATCAAGTTGGGAAGAAAATGTACTTTTCACTCTATACTCTCTTGAATTTAAATGTGAAACAATCTACCATGTTGATGCATTACTTAAAAAAACTTCATATAATTTAAAGCTACTGTGAAATAATTAAAACAGTATAATAGCACAGAGGACTGTGTTATGAACTAGTCCTCAAAGTTACATGGTGGAAATAATTGTAGGGTGAGCCAGGGAAACCCGTAATTGAAGGGAGGTGGGACCTCCTGCGCTTGAGTTGGAAATCTGTTCTGTAAATTTGGAGGAAGACCAGTAAGAGATGGGGGTAGGAGAGACTTGTGCCAGAGTTACAATGTAAGAAACTATTGAGAACCACTGTTGCTATTGCTTGAAGGGAGATAAATGTTGTGACAGATGCCTGCAATGTTTTTGGCAAGGAGTGGGCTTCCATTTGGTATGCTGCATTTCAAGGTTAAACTCTTCCATGTCACGTAGATGTGGCATGTTTTTGGCTCAGCGCTGAACCATGGGGTTTGTGGAAGGCAGTGAGTCAAGATATAATTGCGCAATCGTGTGGTCAGTGACATTTGACATAATTCCTCACACATATGTTTAAGCCATAAAAATCACTCCAAAACACCAGGAAGGGATGCCAGAAAAATAATAAGAGAAGAGAGAGGTCATCAAAGTTTATGCACATGTTTACATGTTTAATTCATTTCTCCATACATGATTAATTTCATTCTTGGGTGTACTGAGTAAATAAAAGTTGTGAAATCATCACAAAGTGGTTCCGTGTGCACAGGCAGAGCATTGAAGGGGGGCGATAACCCTATCATCTTGGCAGAAGTAAATTAGCCTTGGAGTGTGGTGTGCTCAAGGAGTGGGACACACCGGTGGCAGAGGGCTGCATGCCATCCGCACTAACACCTGCCACTGTCCTGGGGCCCTCATATTAAAAGGATGAGGGGGAGAAATTATGAAATGGTAATATAAACAGTCTCTGCCCTCTTTGGGGAGTAGTCTTTGCCATTGAGAAATGAACTCCAATGAGACTACTGGTTCTAAAAAAGGTCACTGTTGGCTGCGTCTTGATGTCTGTTATCCATGCAAGCTGCTTGGTGTGCGGTCAGGCTGGTGGCATTGCAGTGGGGCTGTCTCCCCAAGGAAGGGCTCATCTGTGTGTCAGCCCCTCTGGGCTCATGCCCGTTCCACTTTCTCTGAATTGTAAAATGGAAGCTTGGTGTTTGTTGGTTTAAAACCTGGGTGGTACGAAATGTCAAGAAGCTGTCTATTGCATAAAAGCTGACATTTTAGGTTTTTGGCGAACACTACAGTTCTGGAGACTACACACCTGTTTTTGGAGAATCACCTGTAGGAAGGGTAGAGCGCCCACTGTGGGCGCCTGAGAAGAGGCAGCTGAGGAAGAGGCTGAGACAAAGCCTCCAGCCTGCTCTGGTGTGATCTGACCAGGACAGGCGCTCTGCTGATCATTTTGAAAACAATCTAAAACAATGAAGGTTAGAAGTGGTAGGTGTTGGTTATCTTTTGCCTATAAGCCATTCTTTCTCTCATTTTGGGAACTTTCTCCTCTTTAAGGTCCTCTGGTGGGCTGAGCCATCCTCGGCTCTGAGAGCAGACACTTGAAGTAGGTTTGAGTTAGCGAACTCCCTGCCCACAGTGATCGCTATAGGCTCCAAGAAAGACTCTGTGACAGCACCCAGGCTGAATCCCTGGCCTTGGGTAGGCCTGACTAAGAAGGACAGGTGCCTGTTTCCTGAGGGACTGAAATGGCACCGGCAGAAAATGTGACCATCCTCTTGTTAATTTGTAGGTGGTGCTACCCTGGCCTGTGTAAAGTGCAGAAATACAGAGGAAGTAAGAAAACTAGGCACTGAGAAAGTTTTTGAAATTTTAACTGTCTTTGAAACTAAGCCTCCAAGCTGATGTGAGTTGATACATCTCATCCCTAATCCTTTTTTATTTATTTTTTTCCTAATCCTTTATTTTGCTGAACCGTTTGGAGTGAGGCTTTCTGTCACCAAGGTTTCTTATGTGATACTGTAAAGTGTTATGAGACCATCACGAGAAAGCAAGTTCAGACGCAGGAAGAAGTTAGGGAAAAAACATCTACATGTGATGATTAATTCTGTTTTAAAGGTGAAAGACTGGGAACAAAAATTACAGACAAAATGGATAATTTACAATAGAGATGTAAAGTCTAACATCTCAACAAATGTTGAGTCTAACAATAAAAGAGAAAAAAAGACAAAGGTATAATATAAAAGTTTAGAGTGTAAAAACGGAAAAGGGATTAAGAAATGAGAAAAGGAACAGAAAACAATACAAGAAAAACTGAGTATCAAATTGGAAAAAATGTTAGAAATATCTTAAAAAGAAAATAAAAACAAAAATCTTAAAAGTTGAGGGGGTGAAGATCAGAATAAATTGGTGAGAATTCACACAAACTTCAAGGTGGTCGTGGATGAAAAAAGTTCCATTCATTCCCCAAAATTTCATCCTGTGGGACAATGAGCCGAGAAGGCAGAAAGGCTTTGGCTTGAGCAGATACCTGTAAATATGTCTGCCTCATACCAACTCAGAGCAGTATAGCGGGGAGACATAACACAGCTTTCGCATCTTTGGGGAACAGGAAAGTTGATAATATTTATTTCCCTCTAGCATCGCCATCTCCAGTAGGGGCTTGTCCATTTCTCTATTGACTGGCCTGAAAATTTGGCACATTATGCACAGAACTAGTAGATAGTTATAACCTATTAGACCATTGGCAGGATAAAAAGAGTCACTGGGTAAATTTTCCCCAATGATTTCCTTTTAAAGAAGAAACATGTGGAGACTGTATCAGACAAAAAAAAAAAGTCCTATTTTAACTGCCAAACATCATTAAAACTGTTTAGGATTCCATTTGAGTTTTGTGGATATGGGACAGCTGAGTTTCAGCTTGCATCATTCAGTTCTTGAAATACAATACTAGAACAAAAAAGAGATTCCGTATTCGATAGAAATAAGGTTTTATGATATTTTAATGTAATCAGCTTTTCCCCCCTTGAGATGCAAATATAAAAAGAATTCAGTTCCACTGAAAAACAATTGAAAAAATATCGGTATAGACAACCTTTTAAACCTCTTAGTAAGTTTAGAAATGGTAAATGGTGACGTTTACGTATTCTAATTCGGTAGTTGAAAACCCAGCTCTGTGTTGAAATCCCAGAGCATGTGAAATATGAAATTTCACCAGTTATTTTCTTTTTGTATTTAATCTAGGCTGTTCATAAAAAGCTATTTTATTTGCAGAAGCACATTTGCATGTGCTACAGGATTAATCCTGTTATGTTCAGTGTGAAGACATTTTTTTTAACTGGGATTATTTCCTGAAATATTTTCCTATATTTCATATGTTACATAGTTTCATATATTGCATTTTATGAGATCCTTTCAGAATATGTGATGGCTAATTTTATGTATTAATTAGGCTTGACCACAGTACCCAGATGTTTGGTCAAATATATCTACATGTTACTATGAAGGTATTTCGTAGACGAGATTAACATTTACATCAGTGAAATTTGAGAGGAGCAGGTTACTCCCCATAATGTGAGTGGGGCTCATTAAATCACTGAAAGTCTTAAGAAAAAATTGGCCTGCCCCAAAGAAGAAGAAATTTTCTCAGTGTATTGCTTTTGGAGTTGAACTATTACATTAATTTTCACTGGTCTCTAGACTGTCGGCCTATCCATAGATTTTGGATTTAGACGCCTCCACAATTGTGTGAGCCAATTATTTAAAATAAATCTTTCTACATATCTGTCTTGTTGATTTTATTTCTCTAGAGAGCCTTGACTAATGCGCTATCTAAATTCTTTCAGTGTCAGAGAATTGAAATTTATTTTATTTTGCATTTGATTACAAAAATCTAGTCTGTGATATCAGTAGAGTACAACATTGAAGTGCTATGTCTAGCACCATAGGAACATAAGTAGCTTATCTCTTTCTTCTATTAAAATTTCTTTAATGAAAAATACTAGCTTGATGATTTTAAAGGTTATGACATCTTCGTCATTTTCTAATCTTAAAACTGAACAAAATCATGTCTATGTTGCCCAGCGCAATGGTCTCATCTACTTTACCAAGAACTTCAAGTACCTAATGTTTTCCTGATAATTTCAGTCATTTGCTTAATAACATAAATCATTATCTACAACTTTTCCTGGTGTGCATTAAAAGGTGAAAGATTTATACATTCTGAAGAGAAACCAGAGTGTCTGCTATGCGTTAATTGTCGTTAGTTTTGTACTGATTTAAAAAGATGATTATAGAAGAAAATTTTGTCATTAAAAAGTTGTTTGAATTTACTGTATTTGAGATTCTCTGGCACAATCCTTTGCCACGAAGTAAACGGGATTTCAAATCATACTTATCGGATTAACTAAGAACCAAAAGACTTTTGTTCTTGATTGTCTGAATGAACATGAAATTATGTTTGATCTTAGGTTTTTTACTCATATTTACCCAAAGCAAGTTAGTAATTTAGTGATAGTTTCAGAAATAAACCAGTGAAGCTATTATCATCTTTGAGCTGGTAGAAGAGAGAATCACAGGAATTACATAAGACTAGACGCATATGCATACGCACTCTTGCACATGCACAGGTACTTGCGCATGCGCATACTCGCGCCATGTGCACACGCACGCGCACAACTATTTAAATTACAGAACTTGGTATAGAAACCAATGCACGTAATTATGGAGCCTGAGAAGTCCCATTCTAGGCTGCAAGCTAGAGAATCAGGGCAGCCACGAGAGTGACTCACTTGAGGCTACAGGCCTGGGAATCAGGGCCAAGGGTTGTTAGTATTAAGACCCAGCTTGAGTCTAACATTCGAAAAACCAAGAGTACCGTTCCCAAGGCAGAAGTTGGATGGGTCAGCGCAAGTGGAGAGAGTAAATTCGTCTTTTTTCTGTCTTGTTGCTCCACTCAGGCCCTCCAGATGATCCCCACCCACACTGAAGAGGGACTTCTACTTTACAAAGTTTACTCCGTAGATGCTTTTCTCACAGGCACCCCCAGAAATAATGCTTTTCCAGCTTTATAAGCAGCTATAACTTTTTCGTTTGTTGTTATATTTTTAAATTATTAAATTGATGCAGCTCTTGGCTCTATGGTTGCATAGCCAATTCTTATAACAAATCTCTTCATCTGTACCTTTCTCTCTGTATGCTATAGCTTCTGTTTTTCCGGAGCACCCTGGCTAATGTGCTCACAGGTAGGTAAATTTTTAAATACATTTCATACTCTTCTATCTTACTTTGGAACAAGTGCCTGTGTAATAAAAATCTAATATATGAACAGAAGCAGTAGGCATCCTATTTAGAGCAGGGGAATAAGGAGGAGTGAAAGAGTTGGGGAAAGATTATTTTTCTCAAACAATGCCTTAAGAAGGTGAGATAGAAGTAGAAGAGCAGGAAAGAGCTCCGGGTGGCAGCAGTTTTGAAAGCAGCGCTGTAGGAGGAGAGGAGCTGCTGCGACGTTTTGCGGTTGGCAGTGCCTTCCTGTTTCTGAGCCAGGACAGACAGTGGGGAGAGGTGAAGCATCTTGCCGCCTTCTTTTCAGCCATCGGGTTTGCCGAAACATTGTGCCAACACTTTCATGGGTTACTGACTGCATTTCTCGGTCCAATTCTAGGTCTTCAGCCGTAGTGGCAGTTTCTCCTAGGTTTTATTCTTAGGGATCAGTCCTGGTTTTCACTGTTTTAATATGCTCTCGTATCCCTTAGGAAAAGTTGTCTTTCAACATGCTGGTATTTTCACACACCTTGCTTCTACCGTTTTTGAGTGCCCTTTTCTTTCAGCATTTGTAAGGCTGGCAAGGCTGTGCTGTAATAAAAACCCAAAGAACCCCCCAACAAAACAAAACAAAACAAGACACAATCCAGCGTGAGTTCAACATCAACTGGCCTGCTTATTCTTTCCACCTTTCAGAGACTTTTGATGTTTATTTTATGTATGATAGCTAAGGTTTTAGTTATACTTAGAGGAATAGGAAAATATATGTTCGCTCCATCATTTTAGAAGTGGAAGCTTCCCTCTTTTTTATATAGATCTATTGCACCTCTCTCTAGTCCCATGAGTTTTTATTTTACTTATTTTATCTTTACAAAGAATACCTTGCTGAAGCTATTCTTCAGGGTATGTCTTTCTCATGTTTCCTACTGGTGGGAGTCATCATATGAATATATTCTTTTTTTTGTGTGTGGTACCAGGAATTGAACTCAGGACTTTGCACTTGCCGGGCAAGCCCTTATACTACTGAGCTATATCCCCAGTATATGCATCATGTCCCTGTATAGGTCATAAATTCCAGCTGATATATATATATATATATATATATATATATATATATAATGTATAATATGTTATATATAATATTGTATGATATGTAATATGATATATCATACATATATAATTTTTAACTCTTCTGTAGATTGTAATGTTTCCAGGTTTTTGCTACTGTAACATTGATGTGAAAATCTTGTACATGTGTCCTGTGTACTTGTCCAAGAGCTTGTCTTGATATGCACCTGGGAGCAGAATTGCTATGCTACAGGTACATACATGTCCAAGTATGACAGTTAACGGTGAATTCTTTCCCAAAGTGGTCCCACTCATTTACATGCCTACTAGCTATGTTTGGCGGCAACTGTGTTACCAAACGGTACTATGCAAATTCTCCCGATAGTTGGCTGTGCTGCGTTTCTCTCGCCTTTCTTAGGAAGTATTGTCAGTTGTTGCCTGATGACCAATGTCTGAAAACTACTCTTTCATATATAATCAGGTGCTGTGTGATGATGTTTTTGTCCACAAAAGACAACACAAATCATGGTGGTCTTAAAGATTATATTATCCTGCAACATGTCATAGTCATCTTAGTTTGTGTGAGTATACTCTATATAGGTTCTCAGGACGACAAAATTGAAACAATGCATTTCTCAGCATGTACTGTATCTTTAAGTGATCCTTGACTGTACTGTATTATCTCTACTTTTTAAAATTATTATTTTCTTATTCACTTCAATGGTTTGATCAATCTCGCATTCTTACATCTGGTGGTCTGGGCAACGTGGTTGAAGATAACTATGTAATATAACAGCCACTGTTAATTCCTATCAATTTGTTTGGAACCCTGTGTTTTTGTAAACATTTTTGCTTTTTTTGTCTATGATGTTGATATTTTGTTATTGTTTTTTTTTTAACCATTCTGCTTTTGGTTCCTAGTACAAGAGTCAGTCTGATTCTTGATTCTCCAGCTTATTTGTAAGAAGTCTTTTTTTTTTTTTTAAGTTTTTAATATATACTTTTTCTGTATTAATTTTGTTTCTTTTAAATTTATAAAACCACTTGTATCTTCTCTCTTTCTAACTTGATTAGTGTTGTCAAAGTTTGTTCATGTCGTTAATTTTCCCAAGTAGCTATTTCTTGGCCTTGTTAGTCTCTTCTGTCGTTTTATTTCTGTCCTTCTATTTCCTTTTTCTTTTTCTTTTTCTTTTTTTTTTTTTTTTGTCTTTTTGAGACAGGGTCTCACTATATAGCTCAGCCTGGCCTTGAGCTCACTTTGTAGCCCTGGCTGGTCTAGAACTCACAATGATCCCCCTGCCTCAGCCTCCTGAGTGCTGGGATTACAGGTGTGTGGCACCACACCCAGCTGTCCTTGTATTTTCTTTAGCTTGATTTTGTTGTTCTTTTTCTAAATTCTTTTGATGGGAAATTAATTTATTGGTTTTGGGGCTTTTTTCTCAATATTTATGTTTAAAACCATAAACTTCCCTCAGATCACTGTTTTTGCTTCATCACAAAAATTTTAATGCATGGTTTTAGAGCTTTTAAATCACTTCTAGTCATTTTAATATTTTGACCCACTTTTTAACTTATTAATTATTTACTAGGCTCTTTAAAATAAAAAAATTATTTACTAGGGTGTTTAAAACTTTTTTCAGACAAGTGGGAATTTAAAAATTATATGTGTGTTTTTAATGTCTGAGTTAATTACATGTTTATTTTGGAAAATTCCTGAGAATATTTTATAGTTTAATCTGTATTAAATTTTTACAAATAACTATAAATACTCATAAAGTATGTATTGTTTTAATTATTAGCAGAACAGTATTTGTGCATGATGTTAATTTAAAAGTTGTGTTGTTCATATCTTTTCTTTCCATTTTTGAACTGTAAGAAATTGATAAAGGTGTGTTGAAATCTTTCATTACAGTAGTATTCTCTCCATGTAGTTCCAGTACATGTTTCTTATACTTTAAGGTGATTTTTATTAGGTAGTTATGTATTTAACATTACTTTATCTTCTTGGGTAACCGCGTTAGTGAATTTCATTATGTGTACTGATAATACGTTTTCCCTTAACGTTTGTTCCATACGCTGGTGACAGAGCGACGACTAATTTTGGTTGTGTTGGCCTCATATTTCATTTTCTGTTGTACTTCTGCTCCTATTTTTTTGTTTTAAATCTTTAATAAACAACACAGTTTAATTTTTTTTCATAAAATCAAATAATTTTATCTTTTAAAGTTGAGTGCATATTCCCTTATGGTAACTATTAGTATATTTGGGCCAGTTATTAAAAAATATCTCGACTTATTGTTTCTGTTTTATACCTCCCAGTTCTCTTTCTTTTTACCCGCTTTACCGCTCTCCTCTCTTGAAGTGGCTCAAAATACTGATCTGGGACTTCTTGTTACTGACTTTTTGTTTATGAGATAACTACCTTGCAACAAAATGTTCATGAAAGTGTTGCACCCTTTGTATCTGAAGCCTCTATGTGAAAATTCTGGCAGCCCAACCAGAGTACTTAGTGAATAGTTACTATACCCTCTGGAACAACACCCTTTTCTTGTCAAGAATGGATGAAAGTTTATGGTTCAGTTTGGTGGACTACAGTGTTTAAATATGTTCTCATATCCCTTATGAGAATTTGCCTTGTAAAACACTCACAGAACTTAAAGTTTTATCTGTGGATTGTCATGAATGCAAGCAAGTTCTTGACAAGAGGAGGACCTTGCTGTTGAGTAATTTTCCGCTTTTACTTTGATGATAGCTTTCCCTCTTTTTTCTCTCCAAGCAAGCCATCAAATAAACCAAATTGTTTGATTTTTTCTTTCACAGATTACTTGCAGCTTGTCTTGTATGTGTTTGTTCTTTTACTTAAGAATTTTATCCCATTTTCTCTCTGGGATTATGTATGGCAAAATTTATGAAGCCTTGTATGTCTGAGGATATATTTACTAAGTCCTTAGAGCTGATTGATGTTTAGTTTGGATATGAAATTCTACATTTTAAGTTCTTCAGTGATCACAAATTCAACTAGCTTTTAACTAATTTGATTCATTTTTCTTTGATGTGTTTATTTTTCTTTTTGTTGCCCTTTAGAATTTTCTTTTAATCTTTATCTTTTAAAATAAATTTTTTTCTTAAAACTTTAGTGTAATATGGTATGGGTTTTTCTTTCTTTCTCTTCTTTACTCTTAGGCCTTTTATCTTTTTAAAAATCTGCAATACTTCTTTAACTATCCAGTCTGCTTTTGTTTCTCTGTCTTTCTGTGATTTTTATCAGTTATACTTCAATCCTTTGGCTCTGATTCTTTAATCTATTGACTTTTCTATTTTCAGGTCTTTGCCTTTCTTTCTTCCTTCTTCAATGGTGTCCTTATAAAAAACGTGCTCTATCTTTGTGGCCTTTATTTTATTTTTAAAATTTTATTTTTGAAGACAAAAGAACCAAAACATATTAACAAGCGCATAGACATAAATGCGACAACATGCAAACAACATTAACAATACAGAATTTCAGACAAGGTGGAAAGAAATTAACAGTGGTTGCTGTATTACATACTGTTATCTTCATATTGGTTACTCAGATAAACAAATGTGGCCTTTAAGTATTATGATTTCATCTTAAATAATTCTTGGCTCTTTTTAATGTATTTTTAATCATATGGATACATTCTTCCCCTTTACAAAATGTGATCATTAAACTGAGTTAACATTGTTGGTTTACGTATTTCTGTTTCTGATAGAGACTGAGATCCACATGCTTCTGTTCCTTAATGCTGTTATCATTTGACTTTGCAGATCTTATTTTTCCTGGGGAGAGTCTACCCATTCAGGCAATAACATAGCACAGAAAGGGTCAGACCTCTGTCTCGGTCACCACAGTCATCTCAGGGACAAGGGCAGGCGCAGGCATAAGCCTAGGCCGGAGATGCCCAGCAGGTGAAAGCCAGTCAATTACACATATGCTAAAAAACCCATCTCAAGGTAGTGCTTTGTTCTGGTGTGTTTTGGTCAGCTTGCCTGTTGCAGGAACAAAATATCTGATGTGTAATTTAGAGGTTTATTTCGGCTCATTTCAGATATGGTCCACCAGATTCAAGACAGAACATCATGGCAGGAGGATGTGGCCGAGCAAAGCTCCTCCATTCGTGGTGGCTGTGAGCCAAGAGTAGGGGACCGGAGACCAGATCTAGTTTCGAAGGCCCCACCCTGTGAATCAGCTGGGCCCGCCCGGAGGCGTGCCGCACTGAGTCCCTAGGTGTGTCTGCAAACAATCAAACAGACAGTTCAGATCAGCCATCGCACTGCTGCTCCGGAAAGAGCAGCCTTAGGTGACGATCTTTAAGCACAGCAGCTCTCTGAAATCATTACTTTAAATCATTACATTTAATTAAAAGAGAAATTGACCACCTCATTTCCTTCTATCTTTTAGGTAATTTGGACTGAAGGCCTGAGTTGCCGTAGGTGTGGGGCAGGTGCTGTTTCTTTCTATTTTCTCTGCATTCTGCTGACCCGCCTCTAGTGGTGGACAAAGCCAGCATCAATTCGAGGCGGTGTTCTGCCTTCATCTCAGCGATTGCTCTATCTCTCCAAGCATCTTTTGCTGATCATTGGAGTGTGAGGCAAAAAAACAGTGCTTGTTCTCCTTCCCAGCAGGAACTGAAAAGGGACCCATCCACCACTGCTACTATTTTAAGAAAACAATACTTTTTTAAAAGCATAAATTGGCATAGTTTTGTCCGATGATTTTATTTTTACAAAAGATATTCGGTATATGAATACTAAACCCTAAAATACTAGGGTTCTATTTCTAATCATTACCTATGTCATATGTAATCACATTTTGCTGCTGGGCTTCTTTCACCTTCACTTACTTTGATGGTACTTCTCTTGCTTCATGTTTTGTTTATTTTCATGATTTTACTGTTCATTTTTAATATATTACATAATCTAAAAAATACATATGCCACAATTTACGAAATCTGTGTTATCATAGAAGGTTTAGATTAGTTTTAGTTTTAACTGCAAGAGATGAATGTAGCCTTTATAAATATATCTTTAAAAATTCTTGGTCTAGGTTTATTCCTAGGAATGTGATTACAAGGTCCAGGGATATAAACACTTTATGGCTCTGGGTAAGTGTTGCCAAATTGCCCTTCAGAGAATGGTGTTATTCTTTGAATGGCTTTCTCTACACTTACGCCGATGTCTACTTAATTGCATATGCACAAACTTGTTGTATATCACTCAAGACAAATCCTCTTCCATCTTTTTACACTACTCTGATTACATTTTTTAAGGATACATTAAATTAAAATGGTGATAGACCATCTCATTTTTTTAAAGCTACCATTACTTCCAAATAGCCCTGTAAAATCCTCTTAATTCTAATTCTAATTTAAGTAATTAGGAATATAAATATAAATTAAGACAATGGGTGATGTTTACTCTCTCAGATTTTAACAATAGAGAGAGCCTGTGTTAGTCATGTATTTGGAGGTCTTAGGTGTCCAGCAAAGACACCAAATATCTTTTGAAATCAGTGTTGACCTCTGTAAGTAGTCTAAAAGTCTGGGACTTGACTCTCCTGAAGTCTCATGTGTCCACCAGCTATTAGACTTCTTGTCAACCCTAAAACCTAATGCTCAAGCTACATTTAAGCTAGATCATTTTTTTGGATCTAGAAAAATGCAAATATGTAACATCTAAAAAAACGCAAGGGCAAAATGGCATTTTACACACACTTGCTATTATCTTTAAACGAAGGCTTGGAATGTGTTACACTTTAATAGTAGAAGATAGTTCACAAGATTCTTTTTTTCCCATCAGATTCTTGATATAGTTATGGTTAACATGTGCCAAGCAGTATTTTGGGTATTGTACCTTTATAGCTTATAGTCACCATTTCTACACCACTCCTGCAAATTCTGGTGGGCTTACAAGAGTAAACATTCATGCTCTCACTGGTGTGGGTTGCCTCTGGCTCAGATGGGCTCTGGGGTTGGTTGGCCTTGGCTCCAGGGGTGGGTTGGATTTCTATCTGCACCACCAATGTTTATCACTACCTGGGGCCTGCACTTCTTATGCAAGCAGGCAGGTCAAACACACGAACATGTTAAAAAGATCTGTTAATGTTGCGCTGCCCCTAGGTAGCTATCTAGTCAAGTTTAGCAGCAGCGAGCTGGCTATGTATCCTGCTTACTGTGGAAGGCACGGCAGAGTCATGGGACAGCCTGTGAACAAGTAGTTCTATTAAGAGGGTGAGTGAATTGGTAGTATTAAGCCTCTGTATCACAATCATCAAAACAAATCTGTAGACTGTCTATTGTTAGCTAACCGTCATCCCCAATATTGTAGTAAAGATTCAGGAAATACTACATTTTAGAGGAGAATCCCGGAGAGCACATTTCCCAGAATCCCTTGCCAGTAGATTTCTGGGTCAGATTCTGTTGATGAGAATATTTACTTGCGAGATTGAAGGTGCACAATCAGGAGAAGGCAGGATTTTCTTCCAGCAGGTGATAATCCTGCATGCTTCAGGAATTACAGAGGCCTTCCATCTCTTCTGGGTGATTTGGCAGTTTCTTCTGCCTTTATTTCCCTGTTAGTTTAGGCTCCACTGCAAGCAGAACCCAAGGCAAGGACAAGGCTAGAAAGAGTGCGTGTAGAAAGTGATCTATGGGAGCAGATGGCTTTGCAGGGCTGTGAACTCCATCCCTAGGGACACTTGCTGTCCCTCATCCCTCGGCCCCCTGAGGTAGAACAGCAGAGGGGCCCTTGTTGCATTAAATAAAGAGAAGGGGCAGTGATAAAGACAGAAAGGTGGCCACTGGGACGCGTAACAAGGTTTTATTTGTTTCCAGACACAACACATAAAGTTGAGACCTAGCATAATACAGGCCAGATCAGAGTGCATGAGGCTGAGATCTGGTCTCGCAGCACTCATACTTCTAGCCTGCCGTCATTTCTTCCTCTGTGATAACTATGGAATGAATGTCCTTTGTTTACCTAAAATGTCTATGGTACGTTCTTCCATTCATTCCAAACCCCTATCATCCTGTAGTAAGTCAATAACTTGGTCGTCTCAGGTAGACCCTAGAGTGTGGCTGACGCACGTTTGGGAGTTGTCTACCCTGATTACATTCTGGACTGTGGTTCCCCACACCGGCCTTGTCATCCCGGGAAACCTGCTGCCTCTGTCTTGTTCTTATCATTGCACAGACATGTTAGATACTTTGGAGAATAAAAAGCAGTCCATGTAATGATGGGTGATTTCCAGGAGTTCAGATGCATGTTTGGGTGTAATCCTACTAAGGCGGCTTACCAAGTTAGCAACTCAAATTCTAGGGGGAGCTGGGAGAGAGAAGAGCTCGCGCGGACAGCAACCCTTTCGAGAAGCCCCAGTAAGAGGCTGGGTCTGAGCAGTGCCCTGAAGGAGGGGGAGAGTTGCATTGGGAGGATTCTTGTTGATAAATGTCTCTGAAGGTACAGTTTTTTGCAGGCTGGGAATTTGAAACAAATGCCATTTTAAAATGTGATCTTATTCTTCTCAGTAACCCAAGTAACCAGAATGTTTATTGAGGCCTGTAGGTCCTAATGCAACATTTGCGAGGAGAAGGCCACTGACACGTAGTAGAGTACTCAGAGAGGCTTGGAGGGCTTCCTGGGCAAGGGTGGCTCAGTGTCCAAATGCTTAGCAACTCTGGGCAAGGGTATAAATGTAGCGAGTCCTATGCAGAGGAAAAGCTGGTGGCTCACTTACTGGGGCAGCCGGATGTACTACTGTCCATGCACTGTCTAGCCCAAGCCATTGGGGCCCAGTGCTTGGATTTGCTTGTGGGGTTCTTGCCCCGGTTCTGTTGTCTGAGGCTGACTAGCTTTGGGTGGACTTGCGTGTGAGTGGAGTGGTACCTCGCTCTTCATCACTAGGGGAAAGCTGAGATCATCTGCTGTGATGACCGAGGCAGCGGTCTGAAAGCAGCTGAGAGGACATGAAGTTTTCCTTTTGTTTACTCGTGTAAATTTATGTTGTCTCTTTAGAGGGAAAGCAGTTCAGTTTCAGTGTAGAGATGTTAAAAGTCTCATGATCACCTTTGCAAGGCATTGCACGTGGGTCTCAGACCAGGGTTCAAACTCTAATGCTGCCTTTAGCAGGAAATTATGTGTGCATTGTCTTGGGTTAGTTGCGTCTGGGCTTTCTTTATGAACTGTGGTTAATTATACCTGTCTCAGGGTTTCACTGAGTGATTAAATATAGTTATGATGTAGAGCACTTACCACAGACCTCTAGTAACGTCACTTCTCGTCCAAAGTAGCTTGACAGTCAGAAATGTCACTTTTCCAGCGTATCTTGAAATGTCATACGGTGATATCTGATCCGAAAGCCTGAGCAACTCAATTTAAATTGGATACAAAGTAAGGTATTTATGTATCACTTAACAAAGAAACAGTATGAAGACAAATCTTTAGATTGAAGCCGAAGAATTTTAAAGGTGGAATTATAGTTCTATTTCCTAAATGCGATTGTTTCTAGTGACTCTTTTATCCACTTTATATGGAAAAATGTCATATAGAAGAAGTGGTATAAAAGCATCTGATGAAATGCAGCTAATTAAAGACATAATTTGGTACAGACTGCTACACAACATATTTTGGCACATAAAATATTTACTCTGATCGACTGAAGCTGTTCCTCTGAACTGGGTCTGAGTTGTTATTGAGACTGACTGTTTTTAATCTAGCAAACAATAATGACTTCATCACTTCTGACTTGGTGTGTCTGGTTTCTGCCTGGGAGAAGATTTGATTGCTGTGCTTTCGGCTCTGGGTAAGAGTGCTTGATAGCCCATTGTTGCTAAGATCTTGTTTTTGAAAAGAACATTAAATACTTGTTAATTTATATTTATATTCAGAACTCTAAATCCATGGTAACTATAGGCAAGTCTTCTAATCATGACTTTCTCTCATATTTTCCATTTATGTGAAAGGCACAAACTTACACAGCACAAAGGGAAAGCAGTTCAGTTTCAGTGTAGAGATGTTAAAAGTCTTATGATCACCTTTGCAAGGCATTACACGTGGGTCTCAGACCAGGGTTCAAACTCTGGTTTGAAACATCAGCCTAAGTTTCTTAAAATAGTTTAATATTTTGATCTCTGTCTCTCTCTGCTTCCTGATACATTTGAATTAGAAAAAAAAGTATGGTTTTGCTCATGTTTTAAGCAGGTTTAATTGGAAGAAAAAAAATGCAAGCTGGCTTGGGTCTTCTTTCAGTTTCAAACATACTTAGTGAATGCATTTAAGTGTAGCTCCTGGCTCCAGGTCTGACTAGAGTTTTAGGATATGCAAATTTTGCTTGTGTTCAAGATTTGTTTCCTTTACTGAGTCTCTGTGTGGCCTTTAGGGATGCTGCACTTTAGATTTGTGAGCTCTAGAGAGCATAGGATCAGAGTTTACTAGTCTCTTCTGTGGTTCAAGAACCTAGCATACTGCCCAGTGTGAAGGTCTCGGGCGGTGTAGCCCTCGTGCTCAGCACAGATTCTGGAGGCTGGGTGGCTGTGGGGCTGAGATCCTGCATTTCCATCAGGCCGGGAATTTTAAACTGTGACCATGTAGGTTTGAATTCTTGTTTTACTATATTTATGAGCTGTATGACCTTGACTAGTTCCTTCAGATATTCTTTATCTCTGGGTTTTTTTTTTTTTTTTGTATAAGTCAAAATGGGAGTGACCACAGGGGCATTTAATTCTTAGGATTTATTTAAAGAGTAAATAATACAATCCATGGGGGAGATTTAACACGTGATAGCAAAGTGATAGGTATTAATAAATATTTGTGTTATTTTATCTGATGAAAATAGCTGTTGGAAAATGGTAAGGGAGAGGAAGTAGTGCTCAGATTTGTTCTTTTTTTGCTGGAGAAACACTTGTGGCTGACTTGGTGACCGACTCTCCCAGTTTGCCTGGGTTTATCTTGATCCAGCCCTGCTGAGTCCCATATTCTGGAAAAACCAATTTTTAAGTGAACTGGGAACAGTTGGTTACCCATGTTTTATGTACTTATTTTGTAATCTTTGCAATAGATGCTAGACATTATGTACCATTACCTGAATTTACACACGAGTCAATAGTCATGGCTAGTACGAGGGAAAGCTGGGAAGCAAACATAGTTTTGAGTGACTGTACAGTGTGCTCCATTGCATCTGCTGTACACAAATGTTTGCATGTGTTCTGTACTTAAAAAAAATTTTTATCATAGGGGTTGGGACATAGCTGACTGGTAGAAGGGGTACATGCATGAGGCCCAGGGTTCAGTCTCTAGCACATGCTTCACACACACACACACACACACACACACACACACACACACTATTGAAAATCTATTGGGTTTAAAAAAGACAAAGGATTAAAAGATATTTAACCTTCAGAAAGCTATTTTATTAGCAAATAAATACATCTATCTGAATCATGAGGCTGCCATGGTCCAAAATCTGAAGAAACGCTTCAAAACCTTGTTCTCTGTAGGCAAAATGGAATGAACAGGTGGGTTATGAAGAGACCTCGATGCAGAATATTTAGATAATTCTGTTGGCAGGCGGAGGCTCAGGGAGGAGGCAAGGAAAAACTGGATTTTATTCTATTGTTCTTCTTTATTTTTATTATTTTCTTTCCAGTCTTTTGCCAAAGCTATTCAACATATATTACTTACCGTTTTCTTTCTTTCTCTGTCTTTGCATAAGATTAACTGGTGCACACACAATTGAACATTGCCACGTGGCAGCATCACAGGATGCTACATATGAGTATCCTTCGGTTATCTGAGTACATGCGTCTATGATGGTCAGTGAAACACATCAGGTAGAACCCACCCCTTACTTTTCCTGACCTCTGTAAGTATATTACACAGAATTTGTCCAGTTTTACTGTTAAGAAAGTTACCTTTCACTGTCAAAGGAATTCGTATACTGATTTCCAAAACAATTTCTTAATTGGACATAGCCATGGTAAACCTAGGCCTTAAAAGAAATCAGATTTTTCATGCTCCGACTTTTTTGTATATGACACTTAAGATAGACAGTTAAAGCATTTTTAAATTTGATAAGTTAGTGTATAAAATAAATTATAAAAATTTAATAAATGCCAGTTACCTCAAAATTTGTAGAATCAGTAACATTTCAAAGCAGGGAGCTTTTATTGTATTAAATTATTTATGCATATTTTAAAAACTACTTCAATATATAATGGATTTGAAATATGTATTCCTATGTTCAAACATTTGGTTTTGTTTTTTATAAACTTTTTTTTCAACAGAGGATAGGAATCCAAGTGGAAATCTTTCTGTCCTTTACAGTGAAGATATAGCCCACGAAGAAATTATTTTTTGCCAATTCACGTCACAGTTCAATAAAGATCATAGAAGTGACTGAAAAAATAATAAATAATCATTGAAAAAGAGAAACTTCCTTTGGAATTATTCAGTGGCCAAGACTGAAAAGAATTTCCATTTGTAAGTGAAGATTTAGTTTCCAATTTGAAATTTTTAAAATGTAAATCACTGAAGCACCTTGAGATACAGTTTCTAATATATAAAATGTGAGTAATAATAACCTTCCCCAGTAAGTCTCATAGACTTGTGGTGTTCAAATGTGGACGTGCAATGAGGGGAATTTTTAAATTATCCAGCACCATGCAAATGCTTATGGCTGCCAGTGAAATGGCAGTGTTCAAAATTTACCCCTCTCATCCCCCTCCCTGCACTTGCCCCCGTTAACTCTTAATTACCTCTTAAAGCTTTGCAAAGCAGGGGTTTTAAAACCAAGCAATTGGAGACTTTAAATAAGAAACTCGAACTCTTGTGAATTATTTTATATATGAAATGATAGAGATGGGTTTTTTCTTTGTCTCCTGAGTAGTCCTCTAAGGCTTTAATCCGCAATGTAAAATGAATCAGTAGCACACTTCAGCGAAACCAAGGCAATAATAATGCATTTGGAACATTAAGTGTCAGATTTCCCACACATATTTCAAAAATTGTTTTACATTTTTCTGGCTTAACCTCTCCTGACACCAGTGAACTCAAGGCTTGTAATTGAAGGGTAAGTGAATGAAAAGGCAGTTCAAGTGATAATATATCCATTTCAATTCTGATTTTCTGGACGGAGACCTTTTATGCTAAGTTCACGTGAGAGTAAATTTTTATGACAAAATTATAACCCTCAGATAGACATTACTCAGGCAGACTGAGATCTGTCTTGGTATAATGGATTTTGTGACAATGAAATGCAAGGAAGTCTCCCAAAAGCTTTGCCTAAGAAAATTCTGACAGTAGCCTATACGCTGCCGGAAATTCTCCAGATGCTATTATGACTCATTATAGAAAAATGCCTAGGTATTTTAATCATAAAATACAATTGTGTTAAAAAGGAGAAAGGTATAATCTTTGAAATATTGCTTTGTACTCATATTAGCCTCACAATTTAGAAAATGTTGCTTTTAATGTATTTCTGTACAATAAAGCTCTCCAGTTTGGAAGGGTCCGTGCACGTGTTTCCTCTAATTTGAGTTTCACCCCTGAATTTCTACCTGTTATGAGTTGAATGAAAAGGAGCCATTTGAACTTCATAAACTTTTTTTAAAAAGGTTTTTCTTCCCTAGGTGGTAGAATACTGTTTCTCTCCCCATTTCAATGGGCTAATTTTTTGAGATGTGTATGTAAATCGGCAATATTGTACTATGCACAGTTAAAAATACCACGCTGGTGGATGCGGCGGTGCACACCTGTGGTCCCAGCACTCCGGGAGCTTGGAGCTAAGCCTGGGTAATGTAGCCATTTGCGCAGCGTCACCCCGACACCCGCAGGAAAGGGCGAGAGATCAAGAGATAGATGAAGCGGGGGGGGGGGGGGGGGGGGGGGGGAGAGGAGGAGAAAGGGACGTAAAAAGAACTAAGGGAAGGGAAAGAACTGAGATGCATTATGTACGTGTACCGACTCCCTCTGACGAATATAATCTATGCCTTGCAAATAGGTCCTAATAGAATTAAAATTATTAATAAAATTATTAAAATTGGAAAAAGAATGATTCAAATCGAACAAGGAAAAACCAAATTGGCAGAATTTAATAATTTTGTGAAGTCTCAGGACTTTTAACTTTCCCGCTTTTCATCATTGGAACTGTCTCACATTATCCATCCACCTGATGGGTATTTTACATTTTTTCTGAAGATCATGGAAGATAAAAGGAATCAGCGATAACAAACAGCAGCAACTAAGAGCAGAGGTGTAAAGTCCTCATGCGTCAGGCTCCTCTTGTCATTTTCTTTGTTTTGTTCTCAAAATCACTGTACAGTCCAAGATGATAGACCACAACTGTATTAGAGCTGAAAGAGAAGCTACGACAGGGAAGACAAAGGGGCAGGGTGCATGTCCCACGGGTCACTAAGTGTCTGTCTTGGTTGCTTTTCTCCTGTTGCTGAGGCAAAATACCCAATGCCCAAAATTAGGGAAGGAAATGTTTATTTAGCTCACAGTTTGTGGAGGTTTCAGTCCATGTGTGGCTGGCTTCAAGGCAGGGTGGCACATGGCAGAGGGCAGCTGTTCATGGCGGTGGGAAGACAGCAAAACCAACAAGAGCAAAAAGGGAAGAGCCAAGCACAAGCCTCATTCCCGCGCTTATATTCTATGCAGGCTGCCTCCCCAGGGCGGGTGTAACACTCACACCCATAACCCCAGCACTGGACCGTGAATTAATCAAAAACTCTAGAAGCCCGCGCCATGACTGCATGAGGCTTTGGAGGGACATCCAGACACAAACCATAACAATGTCCTACGCTTTACCACAGAATGCTTCCCACAACTCATGAATCAGAACAGAGCCAAATAGCCACCACTGTTTACGAGAGAGTTTTGGAAACAGAGGCTTCATTTGGATGGCTATATCACTAGTTCAAAATCGGATCATCTATTACTAGGCAGAATAGAGTGGAGAAAGAGGGAAGAGAAAGAGGAAAAGAGATTTGAGAGAATAACATGCAGTCTCTAAGGCTCAGGTGTTTAGCCAGGGTCTGAACTCCATTGCTTCCTGTGGATACTAAAATAAATGGGTCTTCAACTAAGATTACTTACTGTTGCTGCTTGGTATTACATCAACTCAGGGAAGTTCAACATTAGTTGAATATTATAATACTTTATTGTAGATTTTGGGGACCAAGGCATATTCCTGTTTAGAAAAACTCTTATTTTTTATATATATTAAATATTAAAGGTTAGTTAATAGTAGTGAGAATCACTTGTTAAGATCAAGAAGAGTTCTTTATTCTTGCTTTTTCCCACATCCAGGAAAGGGTACTGTTTTAGTTAGTTTCACTAAAAAAGATGATAGGAATTCATCAATGTGTGTTATATTGCATATTGTTGTCTTCAAATCAGTTGCTCAGATTACTGAGCAGGGTACCAGATATAAGCACGCAAATCTGTTCAGAGGGTCCTTCTGAATAGATTTAACATAAAATCTGTATGCACGTACGTATGATTATACAAGGGTTTACTAGGTAGGCTTACAGGATAGGAACCAGAAGAATCTCTAGGTTGTTGCCAGGTCAGAGGGGGAATGTAAAATGGCTGTCTGTGCACTGAAGGGCTGGTAATTCAGTCAAAGGTCAAAGGTCAGAGGTCTGGAACTCTATGCACACACAGTCCGTGGGATTCTGTGTCAGAAAGCTGAAAGGTGTGTGCTGGAAGCCTGAAGGAAGTGGAGATGAACGTCTAAAGACAGTGGTGAGGACTAGAGCTCCTCTGGAAAAAAAAAAAGGAAGATTTCTTTCTTTTTTCCCTCTTTAGTCTGTCCAGGCTATAAGCCTGTTGGCTAATGTTAACACATCCAGGTGGTTTTCCCTCCTTAGTTTGCAGTCTCCGTGTTACTCACCCACAGACACACAGAGCTTTGCCAGTCTGCTAGGAAGTCCTTACTTAAGTCGACATATCAAAGTTAATGATCACAGCCACCATCCATCTTCTGTAATGGCCAAAATAATTTAAACATATTTCGTGAGGATAAGAAGGCGAAGAAAGAAAGCAGGAACAGAGTAGATTTAAACATGTTTCGTGAGGAGAAAGAGGCTCGGGAAGAATATGAGAACAGAAAAAGCATGCATGTTCTAGGTAACATACTCCAACACTCTCTAGGAATTATTTCTTTGCTTTTTCATCTAAAGAAAATCTCAGTCCTGGAAGAGAAGACAGGAAGAGGAAAGAAAAGAAAAGGAAAGGAAAAGAGAAGAAATGAATATTGGGCATAGATGTGTGTGTCACGTGATTAATTGAAACTCTTATCTATAAGCCTAATAATTCAGTTAGCTGTGAGCACTTTTGTGGTCATAGAAGATGTTCAACACGTGGGATATGAGGAGGTCCTTCTGAAGGGACATTTCAGAATCATTTTGGAGTTATAACACTTACTGGAAATTCACTTTTTTGCATTAGTCAAAACAGCCAAAGAGATGTTTCACTTTCTTGTAGAATAAAGACTTGTGTCCCATATACAAGGCCATTATCCTAAAATAACAAAATTTCAAAGATAAAACAACATCCTTTGAGTGAATTTGATAGAAAAATTTGAAAGGGAATGATAACTCAGATGATGTTTTATAGGATATACTGTCAAGAATACTAGAGCTAGAGTTTATAATTTTATTTCTTTTTATTTTAAAGAGAATAATAAAAATGACCAATAGCAAAATACACATATCACAGACAAAAGCAAAACAAAGCAAAAACATTAAAAATGATACAGGGTTTGAAAGCAAAGTGATAGGAATTAACAGTGGTTGCTATATTGCATACTGTTATCGTCAATGAAATTGCTCAGATTACCAGATGTAAGAGTGCAAGATTGATCAAACCATTAAAGAGAATTAAAAAAATAATTAAAAAACATCAGAGATGATACAGAGTTTCACTAGAAAAGATGATAGGAATTCACCAGTGGTTGTTATATTGAATATTGTTATCTTCAAATCAGTTGCTCAGATTACTGAGCAGATTACCAGATATAAGCATGCAAAGTTGGTCAAAATAAAAAAATTAAGCATTAACTGTTCCTTTCAATAAACCACCAAACGTCGTAGTACAGTTATCCCATCTATCTTTCTATATGTGTCTGTCTGTCTGTCCGTCTGTCTGTCTGTCTGTCTATATTTTGCCTTCCTTCTTTCTTTCTTTGTCTTCTTTCCCTCATCCCAGTTGTTTCTTCCTGTGAGCAATTTCTTTCCCTTTTATACTATCTATTGTATGTTTCAGGTTTTATTTACTCCTTCAGGTTCTTAGACCAGGGAGATAATATGATGTTTACATACGTGATTCCGATTTATTTCACTTATGAGTATGGTCTGAATTTGCATCCATTTACCTGTAAAAGCCTTGAGTTTATCTTTTTTATAGCTGAGTAATACACCATTGTACAGAAATATCACATCTTTTTTATCCATTCCTCATTTGATGGGCATTTGGTCTGTTATGCTGCTATAAACAAGGGTTCATGTGGTATATATTGCTATGGTAAGATTTTTTAATTCTGGAAAAATACCCAGAAGGAGAATAGCTGGGTTAAATGGGACTTCTAATCCTACTTTTGTGAGGAATCTCCATACTGATTTCCACAGTGGTTTCACCAATCTACTCTCCCACCAACAGTGGAGAGGGTTCCTTTTTCTGCACAGCCTCTCCAGGATTTGTTATTGGTTAATTTCTTAATGACAGCCATTCTTTCTGGGGGAGATGGAATCTCAGTGTTGTTTTAATTTGCATTTCTCAAATGATTAATGACATTGAACATTTTTACATGTATTTATTTGCTGTTAGTATTTCTTCACCTGAGAAGTGTGTATTCATCTCAGATGCCCATTTTTCACTTGGGTCTTTGAATTTTGGGGGCCTGATTTTTAAAAACTCTTTGTATGTTCTAGATAGAAGTCCTTTGTCTGAAAGGCAGTTGGCTAAAATATTTTCCCAATTAGTGGGTCTTCTTTTTACTGCATTAATGAGATTTATTTTGATGTGCAAAATCTTTTCAATAAAATGAGATCCTAGTTCTTGATTCTTTGAAATATTTCCCATGCAGTTTGATTTTTGTTCATGAACTCTCTGCCTACCCCTATGCCTTCGAGATTTTTACCTACTTTCTCTTCCAATAAATTTAGTGTTTCTGTTTTAATATTTAGAACTTTGATCTATTTTGACTTCAGTGCATGGTGAAAGACATGGGTCTAGTTCTAGTCTTTGGCATATGGAAAGCCAGATTTTCCAGCACCATTTAGTAAAAAGGCCATCTTTCTTCCATTGAAGATGTTTGACCTCTTTGTCAAAGATAAGGTGACTGAGTGTGTTTGTAGTTGTGTCTGCATCTTCCAGTCTGTTCCATTGATCTTCAGGTCTGTTTTGGTGCCAGTACCATGCTGATTTTATCACAGTAGCTTTGTAATATAATTTCAAGTCAGGAATTGTGATGCCTCCTGCCTTTCCTTTGTTGCCCAGGATTGCTTTTGCTATTCTAGGCCTATTCTGGTTCCAAATAAATTTGAGGAATGCCCACTGTTGAGACCATGTCACCTTGTCTATAGATTAGTTGTGATTGTACTATTTTTTATGCTAATTGGTGTCTGTTTGTTAATATGTTTTTGTACTTTTATTTAAAAAAATTTGAGGAATGTTTTCTGTAGATCTGTGAGGTATACTAATGATATTTTAATTGGGATTGCATTGAATCTGTACAATTTTGGGAGTATGGTCATTTTCACAATGTTGGTTCTTCCTATCCATGAGCAAGGAGTATTTTTGTACTTGAAATCCTCTTCATTCCTGCTATGGTTGATACATTGTGTCAACTTGGGGAGTCTAGAGGTTTGGCTGAGTGACTCAGCGGGAAGCCGGGGTACTTGCTTTGTACACATCCTGAGCCTGTGGAAAAGGAGGGCCTGGAGACTGTGTGAGAGCTGCACACCCCCTGGGTGCGGGGTAGGCTGTTTACAATGTAAAGGAAGGAAAGAGGCTGCTTGCAGCCACTCCCCCTTTTGCTGGTTGTTTGCTGCCGTGAATGTGCCACTGTGCCTCAGAACCGGCCAAGTATGGACTGAAACCTCCACAAACTGTAAGCTAAATAAACCTTTCCTTTCTTTATTTTGGGTGTTGGGTATTTTGTCTCAGCAACTGGAGTAAAGTAACCAAGACAATTCCCTTTTTTCAGAGTACTGTAATTTTCACTGTATAGATCTTTTACTTCTTTTGTTAGATTGATTCCTAAGTATCTTCTTCTTCTTAGATGCTATTATGGAAGGTGTTATTTCTCTAATTTCTCTCTCAGTCTGTTGGTGGTTTGTGTACAAGAATGCTATTGATTTTTGAATGTTGACTTTATATCCAGCTACACTACTGAATTTGGTTATTAAATCTTCAAGCCTTTTGGTGGAACTTTTGGGGTCTTCTATGTATAGAGTTTATAATTTTAATACAAAGCTTTTCACGGATAAAAAAGAAACAACAAAGGAGGAATCACAGCATGACTACCCCAACGTTTTCATACAAATGAAACTTTATTTTTAAACCTTGGTGTGGATATTTTTCATCATATGTTTATTTTCATAATTCATATGAGTAAAGAGACAAAAATATCCTGGGATGTCATGGAAAACCTATTTAATTAGGATAAAGAGTACTCTTGTTAAGATTCTTGACTTTTGGTCATTCAGATAATTTTCCTCTGATTAAGAAAAGGAATATTAAATTGCACAAGTAAGTGGTGTGTAAAACTTCTGTGTCTTTTATAAACTGGATAATACATGGACATGGGGCAGTGCTCAGCAACCGAAATCATCTCACTCACCTCCTCCACCTAATTCCCTAATGGAATTAAGATATATTTACGTGAGTTTTGTGGTTAGAGCCTATTTAAGTCCTTTCTTAGTTGAATTGTGAGTGTATAATTCCCACATGACACATTTAATGGAATAAATTTACATTCTTATGTTCTGAAACCAGTTTGGAATACTGAGTATTTAGGTATTTCTACTATATCTTTTCTGAGATAATATAATCTCAGCTAGTTTTGTATTTTACTTACTTGTCTTTGTTACATTGTCCAAGGAACTCTATGCCTGTCCTTCATATCCTGGCCACCCTTGTGGTGGGTGTTGGTCTTCGGGATTTCTAGAACATGGACCTTACCTCGTTGTCACTTGATCAGTGTTGACAGGATTGAGGAGTTGGGGATAGAGTACTTTGTAACAGCACCTTAAGCAATAGAATCACAGTGTATACAGGTAACACGTTCCCATGATTGCCTTTGGTGATGATGACTTTGATCCTTCAATTTGAAATACATTCCTGGCTTCCTTTCTATGCATTAGCAGAGCAAGGGTCACAGCTGAGTCTGCAGCTGCCGAGAGATGTTTCAGCAGATCGTTCCTTTTTATGCCAGGTTAAACCAAACCATTTCGAATTTAATATTTATTATGTCAGTGAGAACTGGATTGGTTGCTTAAATAAAATATGGAGATTCTTTTCTTTAAACAATGTTTACTTCTAGCAGAAAAAAATGTGGGCAACAGGTAGTTAAAAACTGAAGATACTGTTTCTTATTAACAGACTGAATAAAAGCATTCATCTTGATTATTAATGCTAATAGAGAAAGTCAGATAATATAGTTTATAAAAAATAGAAGATGCATTTAGAAAGCATTGGCATACATTTTATTTTTTCATTATATCAGTGCACAAAATAATGAAGCCATGTGATAAAAATCAGATTCTAGAGAAACTAGAGGTTTTCATTCCTTTCCTGTATCCCACAGTAGATCACCTTTCAAAATACTCAAACACTTTAAAAAATGCTTTCTGATGAATCAAATAGCAAAGACAGGCACTTAAAGATTTTACTTAAAACTACTTTGCTCAGGTATTACTGGGAGTAATAGAAAGCAAAAAAAAAAAAAAAAAACAAACCAAAAAAAATCAAACAGTAGAATTTATGTGAAGCAGAGCAGGACCTGTCTAGGAGATGTGGCAGCTATGTCCAGGGGTGACTGAAGATTGACTTTCTGGTGAGAGGCGCACACACACACATATAAAAGGACTGGTATATTCCAAACGGAGGGTGACTCTTTAGGAAGTATGCTTGAGGATGTACTTGGCAATGAATTTGACAGCCAGCATGGTCTCTTTGCAGGTTGGCTTTATCAGTGATTCTGGAAGGAGGAAACCAAATCTGCCTGTGTCACGGAGCTCAAAGGCAAATGTGTGTTTGATGCCCAGGTCATAAGCCCAGTCTAAAGAAGAACCTGGTAGTCGATCTGCAACACATAAGCAATAAATGTTTAAGTAGAGATAAATACTAACATTTTCACTGAAATGGAACTCACTGGTGTAAAATTAACAATAAAAAAGTATGTGTAAGATTAATTTCAGTAATGAATCAGAGTAGTGGTCTAAATAGTACAGAGCACAGAGTAAAACATAATCATGAATTTTTAAAACACCGTACATTTAAAAAATACGCATTGGTTGGATCAGGGATTAAACTGACTTTATTTCCTAGACACACATTGCTACAGGCAGAGCAAGTGCAGGCTGTGGAGGACACCAGCGGAGGAATCATCACACCTGTCATTGAAGCCACCAGGGAAATCTCCACACAAGGGTTCCCAAAGTACCTTCTTTCTAATAGTTTAGATCTCCATATATTCACTTTGCAAGGGTAAAATTTTAGATACTTAGAAGGCCAGAAAAGTTTAAATTAGTGATTTTAAGGTCTTATTTAATCCTCTAATCCATACTTCCCATGTCAACTTTTATGAAATTCCATTAAAGATATTATTTAATACTGAGATTTGAAAATATAAATGTACATCTAGAGTATATCTATCTATTTCACATCTAGAAGTTATATGTAAATACATATATATATATATATATATATATATATATACTATAAATGTTTTTACATGTATTCTACTTTAGGTACTAGATAAGTGGTTTTTTGTATAAAATCCTTTATGTTCTAGAACAAATAATGAGCTTAACTGATACAAATTAGTTTATGTTTGATGATAAGAATTCAAAGCTATGATTAAGAAAGAAGGAGAGAAAGACTATTTTGGTGGAAAGAGGCAGAGGGCTCTTAAATTATTTAACAAGCCTTTACTAATTCACTTGACTTGGCTACAAAAGAGTACAAGTTACAGAGAGGGTGCCCTAGAGTCTCCAGGATCTTATAACTCAGGAGAGAGAAGTCAAAGTGTAGGTTCATACAGATGGCAAGATACATTATGAGCCATCAGACAGAGCAACACTACATAAAGACTTAAGGAAAAAAGAGATCACGCTTGATGAGAAGGAAGACATGTCATGCCCAGCCTTGCCAAATACTGCTTTGTGATACAGAAGGTATTTGAGAACCTTGAAGAAAGCTGAGTTTTTTCCTAGGTGGAGGTGAAAGAAGTCATTCTGGCTAGTGATGACCAGGATGGAAAAGCCTGGAGGCATTTTAGGGACCTATGGGAGCCATTTGGGTTGGAGCAAAGGAAGCAGCGTTGTGGGCAAAGTTCAGGAAACCTGGGAAGTCACCCACGTGATTTGGAGAATACAGTATGCTCCTTCTGTACTTTCCAATGTTTAGTCTGGACTGGAAAGAGCAGAGGACAGCCAGGAGGTATGGGGAGTGAAAACTTAACCTAGGGTAAAGTCAAAGCACTGGGAGGAAAGTTAAGGGACTTAATTAAGAAACACTGACATGAAAGAGTAACTAGAGTTGCTAAAAATGATTGAAATTTCAATCTGGGTATTTGGGAATAAACAGCACATTGTTGATGGAAAGAGGAACTGAGAGAGCATCCAGATGAGGAATAGAAACGGGAAAGGAAGGGAGGATGGTGTAGTCAGCACTGGTAAGACATTCATGAAGCAGCTCAGGAAAATGAAGTTTGAAATTATTGGCAGAAGCAACGTAGGTGAAATCGGTATTCACACATCCAAGACCGTTGTCTTCTTGGTGAATTGATCCTTTTCTTATTATTAGTGCCTCTCTTTGCAACTAGCAACTTGTTTTGTTCTGAAATGTACTTTATCTGATGTTAACCCATTCTTTTTAGAATTTTAAAAATGTTTTTGTGGTGCTAGGGATTGAATGATGGGTTTCATGCCTGCTAGGGAGGTTCTCTGTTACTCAGCTACACCCCATTCCTTTCTGATCTGTAGTTATTAATATAGCTGCTTCTTTCTGGTTTAGTAAACATATTTTTTATTCTTTTTATTTTACTCTATGCTGTTATATTTGAAATTAGTTTTCTTGGGTGTTTTTTTGAGACAAGGTCTCCCTATGTAGTCTAGGCTGGCCTTGAACTCACTGTGTAACCCAAACTGGCCTTGAACTCTCTGATCCTTCTGCCTCAGCCTCCTAACTGGTGGGATTACAGATGTGTGCCACCACACCTGGCCAGAAATTAGGCAACATATTGTTGAATCACAATTTTTAAATTCAGTTGAGTATTTCTCTGTATATCAGAACATCAAATCTGTTATTTTGAAATAATTTTAAAAATCAATCATCACACATAAAAGAGACGTATTATACATCTGTTTTTTTTTTTTTTTTGTATTTTTTGAGACAGAGTCTCACTATGCAGTTCAGGCTGGCCTTGAGCTCACTTTGTAGCCCAGGCTGGTTTTGAACTCACAGTGATCCTCCTGCCTCAGCCTCCTGAATGCTGGGATTACAGGTGTGCACCACTATGCCTGGCGATATTATATATCTAGAAGAAAAGAAGCCCTTCCTTTTCTGCAGGTTGGAGCCTTCTCTGTCATTTCCTTTTTGCTTGGAGGACTTCTCTTAGCTACTGTCTAAGGGTGGGTCTGCATGTAACAAGTTCTCTTCACTTCTCATTTTCTGACTGTGTCTTTCCCCCCTTCAGTCCTAAAGTGTATTATTGCTGGACTTAGGATTTGGGTTTGATAGGATTTTTCCCTTCAGCCCTTGAGATAATGCCCTTTCCTTTGACCGCCATGATTTTGAATGAGAAATTTGCTATTTGAATTGTTTTCCATTTAGATCATTTTTCTCTGTTTAAAAACTGTTTTTTAGTCTATAATTTTCAGAAGTTTACTTATGAGATTCCCTGATATGAATTTCTTTGAGTTTATTCTGTTTGGAGTTTACTAAGTGTCTTGAGTGTGTTGGTTTACGGCTGTCAAATTTCTTCAAATAATTTTTCTAGGCTTCCTCTTTCCTATTCTCCCCTCCTCTGACCTCTGTAACATATTTACTAATACTGTTTTTTTTTGGTCATTGTCTTATCAGTCCTTAAGGGTCTGTTGATTTTTTTCAGTTTCTTTGCTCTCTTCAGACTGGGTGAGTTTTGTTGCTTCATCTTTAAATTCATGGATTCTCTCCTCAGTCATGCTCCTTCTGCTTGTGAGCCTCCCTCCCCTCTGCCTTTCGCTCCTCTGCTTGTTGGGTTATTGTACCCGGCTCCCTTTAACATCTGACTTGACTCTAATATCTTATTCACACACTAGTTTCATCGTAGAGTCACTCTGGAACTTTACAAAATGCTATTACCGGGGCTCCACCCCGGACAGATGAAATCACAAACTCTGAAAACGAGGCCTGGTCACCCATGCATTTTAAAGCTCAAGCGTGAAGACCATGAATTATATCATCTAGGTCTCCTACTGGTTTCAACATTTATGATTCATCATTTATCTGATATATTTGCTTAGAGGGCTCAGACTGCAAATTTATACTTAATATGTTTTCTAAGCGTCCAAGATCTCTCCATAATTTGGACTTGCATACATGCCCCCGTTGTCCTTTTTTCTGGTCTTCATCAGATAAAAGAATGAACAGCACAGCAAGGGCTTGGCCTTCCCTCAAATTCTGGGTCTTATTAGGTGATGGTCAGGGTGCTGCGATGACTACATTAAGCCTTTATAGTCTGTTCTTGCCAAGTCAACCGCTTCAGTACTTTCTGCTTCCCTTGAATGTTTGACTAAAAGTCAATCAGGTGCTTTATTAGAGCAGTTATCTTTAGAAATTTTGGATGTTTGTCGAGCTGCTACAGCCTTCCATGAAGGAGACAATTCTATGCACATTTTGCCTTCCTTAAAAAAGTTTCATTTATTTATTTAGTTGTTTGGTACCAGGAATTGAACTCAGGACCTTGTGTTTGCCAGGCGGGTGCTGGACTGCCAAGCTATGTCCCAGCCCCTCCAAAATTTTAGGGCAATATAGTAAAAATTAAAATGCTACCCAGTTGTACAGAATAGTGATTTCTCGGGGCTCCGTCTTCCCATTTTGAAAGTGACATATGATGGATTGGAGCTGTGATACCTCCAGCTACCTGCTTCCCTCTGTAGAATGTGCCTTCCTTGAGAGTATTATAGTGACTTAATTCTTTCTACCTGTCTCTGAAAACTCCAAAGTACCAGGGTATCTAGCAGGCGTTGTAAAATATTTGTTCACTAAGAGATTATGCTACAGTGCCATACATACCTCTTGAACTCCTGGTGTTTGCACACACACACACACACACACACACACACACACACACACACCCCACACACACTCATCCATGTAGACCAGAAGGAGCCTGATTCAGTTTAAATAGTTAAAATATAAGTGCAGATATTGTCTCAATTGATTCTTGTCAGCTCCTGGGAAGACAGATTGATGCTGTTAGTGCAGACGGGGAAAAGGAAGGCTGTTGTGACTTGTGTCTAACTGGCCCCCCAAAGCCCCTTGTGCTCCTAGGTGGGGCTTTTTCAGAGGTGGCTGGATCTAGAGTGAGAGACTCTGGAACTGATTCATGCTGCGATGCTAGGATCAAGGGCGCGAGGATGAAGGGTGTGGGTGCTGCCCACTCCGAGTGGCCTGGAGAAGTGGCGGAGAAGGATCTGTGTTTGTCCCTTTTTGCCGTGCTACCTCTGCCGGCCATGAACTGTCTCCCCTCTGCAGTGCCCCTTGGCCGTTCCACCTCTACACACGCTGAGCTGAATAAGCCCTTCCTCCTGTCTTGTGGATGTCGGATGTTTGATCTCAGCAAGAGAAAAAAGCAGCTAAGACCAAAGAGAAGCCATTAAAGTGTAACTTTGTATTTAATAAAACAAATTTAATAGTTGTGTCAACTATTGCTTTAATAATTTGATTTAATTATTTCTGCTAACCCTGTAACCTTGTAAAAATGTATCATAATCTGTTTTTAGAAAAATTCCCCTTCATAACAGGCACAATCTATTCCCTAAATTCACACAATTCACAATCTCCTGTGAAAACGGAAGTTCAAACTAGCAATTTGAGCCAGATTTCTACTCCTAACTTACAAATTTGTCAGTTTTCTTTCATATTTATAAACAAGAATTAGGGAAAAGGTCACAGTAAATGGCAAGAGAAACTTACAGATTTCTAATGCTGTTGGACCGTAAGTATAGCTGGTTTCATACCGAGTTGCTATAACATCAGTGCCAATCTCTGCAACTTTGTCCTGGAAAGAGGAAAGTTACAGTGGCATAACGAAACACTTACATGAACTCAACTTACTAGGTACTAAAAATCCATCTTACAGGTTATTTGCTATTTTAATATCAAAAATAACATAAAAGGTTAAATGGGAAACGTTTTCAGTAAGTGACGTTAGTGATTGTAAGACTTCTAAATGTGAAATCAGTTGTATACAGTACCAGCCATCATGCTCTCTCTCTCTCTCACACACACACACGCACACACACTCACACACGCACATGCACACGCACATACATACACTTCCTGTTAAACTCTGCATTCGTTTTTCAGCAATTCTTTCTGAGATGGGGTTCAGATCTTTATCTCTTCCAAAGTCAGGTTCCCAGGTTCCCCCCTTCCTTGGTGTACAACAGGTGCCGCATTCCTGCGGGACTTTATTCATGGCCTCAGCACACCCAGGGAAGAAAGAAACTATTCTTTCAGGTATCCTGTTAAATTAGGGGTTCTCTTCCAGGGTGGGATTTTATGTTCTTTAATACACGTTAGTGATTTGTATTATGAACATGATTGTTGGAATGAACTTTAATGGAACATAGTCAAAACATTTGCATTTCAAATGAAGATTTTTTTAGTCTCTCTGTATAGTGCATCTAACTAAGAAGTACATTTTTTCTAAATTAACTTAGCTGCCCTGTAGGAACTTTTATTTTACTTGTAGTGACCATTGTGTGTATATATATATATATATATATATATATATATATATATACACACACACACACACTTTTTATGTATAATATCATTTTCCTGGGAGTAGACTGAAACTGTGTTGCTGTATCACTGCACAAGTTAATGAAACTCATGGGTTAAGATTCTCAGCTGGGTTGGGTAACAAATAACTCCACAGGCCATGTATAGCTCATGTATTTTCTTTGTTGTATACACATAGATTGATTTAATGACTTCTTTAAATCTGTGACCTAACTCAAATCGAGTACTGTTGTGCTAAATACAATAGGCCGAGGTCAAAGGGAAAATGGAGGTTTCTTTTTCTCTCAGATTCATTTTATGAGGCGGTACTTGAAACAATTTTTACTGCATATTTGCTGACTAGCATGGGATTCATGCTAGTCTTTATCTGTTTTATATCATTTCTTCTACAACAATTCAAGATATTGTTATAGTTACTCATTTACCTCATCAGTTCCTGTGGTTATTTTTTTTTCTGACACCCATTTGTGAAGTATTTTTTTCAAAGCTAATACGATCAAATCAATTTTTGTGGAAAGAAAAATAACATTCCGTGGATGAAAATTTTGGGAAGATAGTATGTTCTTAGTGATGAAGCTAACAGAATTAGTGTCATTTCCAGTTTTTTCAGGATAAAAAACCAATGGACCTCCTTACACCTGGGGTCTCAGGTTTGGGAGACTAATAATGTCTTTGCCGTTCAGTTAGGCTTCTGCTGCATGTAGCTTTGTAGTGTGACCCATGGTAAATGTTCTCTGAGCTGTCTAGTAAGTAGCAGAATCCTACTCTGAACAGTTTTGATATTTCTCCTTTAGATTTCCTATTTAGCGTCACATTAAGAGATTTCCTTCTTATGTACTTTTATCACATGGAAATTAAAGATCATGATTTGAACTCCAAATAAAACTTAATTAGTCCCTTTCTTTGGGATGAAAATATGGAATTCCTTCACCACAACACAAAGTAACAAAGAATGGCCCGACAGACAATGGTGATGTCAATGGATAAAGTACAGATTTTCCCCTACATACCAGGTCCTCGTAGTTGGGCGGCAGTTTTCTTGTATAGCCGTAGGGAAACAGGAGTATCTGGGAGTAGGAATGGAAGGTGAGGTAGGCTTTGATGGATGTCAAGTGGCTTCGAATGAAGCCAGTGACCGCTTGTGTCTCTTTCTCAGATTCTGGTGAGGAGCCCCTGTAGGTGTCACTACATGGTTTCTTATTGTTTAGAGAAGCTGCAGAAGACACGAGGGGATGGGATCACAGTTTGCTCTCAGTTGGCACAGCCCCTCTCTCTTCTGATGTGGGTTCCCAAAATATCTTAAACATTTGGCCTCTCACGTTTACAGAGTTGCCTCAGTGTCTCTTGCGACATAGACTGTACATCCATGTCATATTATACAATGTAGTCCATGGGATAGTCTTAAACTTGTCTATTTCCCGGGCTCCTTTCCTGTGGCCATAGGGAAAACACGTCCCAAACATCCCAGGACTTAGTGCCAATAGACGCTCGTTTCATTTCTATTCCAGCTCTAATCTGCTGGGGAGTAGGGTAAAGACTATTTCTCAGTCTTTATTTTTTTCAGCTTGTTTCAATAGAAAGCTTTTAACTAGCAATACCTACAACCGTCATCATATTCATTATGTTAGATTTAAAAGCCGAGGTGACGTTTTTTAACCAAATTAAATGCAGAAGAAATATATGAATTGGGGCAGGGGTGATTTTTGCCCAAAAGAATAATTATAACATTTTAGTTGGGTAGCAACAACAGCGTCATCTGATAAAGAAGACCTCTTATTTTTGCATTTCTATTAAATATTTTTACTCCCCCCCCATGTTTCTTTTCACTAAGAATCTAAAGAATTACTTGTATTTCTGTTTTATCCACTGGTATTTCTCAACTTTTATCAGAGCAGGAATAGGAAGGACCAGCGGTTTCTTCAGTTTATCTGAATTTTTGGGTATCTGGATTTTAACTGCCTTTTAGAGAGCTAGATATGTGCAGTGAGAGATGGTTTGATAAACAGCTGCCCTTTAAAAAAAACCATTCATCTCTCTATGGTAGTGATGTTTATTTTCCCTTTCGTAGATGAGAAAATTAATGCTTTTTCAGAGAATACTTATTTTTACTAAAATAAGGAGGTGGTTTAGTTAAGTTCAGTTTCTTTTTTATCAATTAAAAAATTTTAGAGATGCACACAAGTTTAACTACTGCATGGTTTCTCTTATATGAGGATCTCTCTCTTGCTCCATATATATGTTCCATTTCTAGATGCTCCAGCAGTTTTCTCTTATGTAAGAACATTTATTTATGTAAATAAATGTAGGAAAATTTAATTTTGGACAGTCTGCTTATTCTTGTTTTTAAATTTTTTGTTTTGTTAGAATAATTTTGGAAATCATTGGAATCATCAGAAAAACCAGGCTTTTGACAGGAATTGTACTAAATGATAAGTTTGAGATGAATTTTATTGTTAATATTGGACCATAATATAGTTGCTTCTTTTTAATTCCTCAGTAACATTTTATATATGTGGATTGCTTATTCAAATACTTTAAGATTCACCTTGTGAGGGGTTCCCTCCTCCCCAAATTTTGAATTGGTTATTATTTGTATTTTGAAAACAAACTACTTTGGTCACATTTATTGACTAGCTGCTTTATTATCTTAAGGTTGGCTTATGTTGTCTTCTGGGCTTCACATGTGGGCATTACTGTTGTGTCATTACTTTCTCGAATCATTATTAAGCTCCTTCAGCACATTACTTTTTGTCCTGCAAATTTCTATTTCCTTCCAACTTTTCCTTGCTCTGTTGCATTGGTTAAACTCTGAACAGTGAAAAATAATAATAGTGAAAGAGCCATTCTTTTATGTTTTTTGCTTTCGATAGGCAAACTTGCTTCTCAGAATGAAGTATGATACTGAATGCCACGTGAGAGTGGCATAGCAACATCTCTCTATGCGATGTGATTGTTACATGCACTGAGGTCAAGTTGTATTGAAGGCTATCACTCGATTCCTTAATAGGTTGAATACTATGTTGCAGACATAGAATGTCTACTAGTAGCCTCAGAAAGCTGTTCTTTTTCTTGTGCATAGAGCTCTAAAAAGCTTGATTAACCTAGAAGAAATTCATTAGATGTTGGGAAAACAGCTTGCTGAAAGTGAGTACATGGGTATCAGTGGGTGTCAGATGATATAGAAAAATAAAAAAGAATGAAATTACCTAGACAGAAGGATAAGCAGGCACAGGGGTAAGTAGTCCCTTGATGGTGGTCCATTTACCCCTCCAATTTAAAAAAAAAATTCCATCTATTCCTTGAAAGCATGATTCTCTTATAACACAGTTAGAAAATTATATTTGTATTGATCATTCTTTATGCAAAGGTCTACTCTATTTTGCGATTCAGAGCACTGTGGCCCGTGATGTAAATATTTCAATGAGAATGTTTTAAATGAGTGTTTGAAGTTGTTTACCCAGACGGTTCCCTTATTTGGATTATCTCATTCCCCACTGACGACACATAAACAAAAGTATTACCCTGCTGTTGGTTATGAAATACATATGCATTTTTCTTCTGATTGCAATGACTCCTGAGTGCAAGACCGTGCTATTTTTAAGCATTCATCCTAGTCCTTCTGTAGTCTCCTTATGTACCGAGTAGTAACTTGAACTCAAACATTCTCGAGTGTGAACTCTAGTTCCTCTGTATCTTAACACCTAATGTGGGTCCCTGGAGTATTTCTCTGAGCGTCAGCTTTCTCATTTTTACAGTAAGAACAAACACACCGCTGAGGGTTGTGATAAGGCTGAAGGGGAGAGAAACACCAGGGGAGCTTGACAAGCCTCAGGCGTCCAGCGAAGTTCAGACGACTGAAGCTGACTTACGGTACTAACTGCCGCTTCCTGGAATGAACACACTTCAAAGTCAAATTTCAGGGTGTGTCCTTGTCTGATTCTGAAATATTCAGTTTCTTAGGAAAGTAAATGGCAGACACGTAGCTCTCCTTTCTATTTGCTCTCGTACAGACGGACGGACTGATCGGAGTTCTGATGCATGACACAAAAGCAGTACACTCCTAATTAGAGTTTATTTAACACATGGGACCTAGCCCTGCTCATGAATATTGATTCCCATTAACAGCACTGACAAGCACGTTATTATGCACATTACATGGAACTCGCTGTCTGCTTTACTTTTGACCTACGAAGCTGTGGTTTCTGCGAAAGTAAATGTGTGACAGCAATTTGCAGATCGGGGGGGGGGCACGTTGCACTCAAACTCAGAGGAAGCCTGAGGAGGTTTTGGAATTACAGTTTGGGTGGTCACGACTGACGAATGGCTGTAAGGGAGAACGTAGCTAAGGAGAGAACATAGCTTTTGCCCCACCACATTAATACAAAGTAGAAGAATCAGGGCAAAACGAAGTTCTGCGATCCCAGAGGCTGAGTCGTGGGATCAGGCAGTATGGAGTAGTCACGGAAAGCTTGGATCTAAGCATACACACATCAATTTCGGTCTGGTGAGAGCGGCAGCAGAAAGAAAATCATGTGAGCTAAAATACGACCTTTCCACAAATGCAGCTGTGGAGGACATCAGAAGGGTGCCAGGTTGCTGCTGACAGGGAATAGAAATGAAGCCTAAGGCTGGAAATTAAGAACTAGGGCCAGATGTTATCTCCATCCGCCTTTTCAGTAACCGGCAGCCAGGCTTAAGCACATGAAACCCAATTACTTTGTACCAAATATTGTTTCAGTGCTCCAAGATCTGCTTACTTTGTTAAAAAAAGCCTCCCCAAATGTGGGTGAAAAGATAAACAGTTATCACTGGGGATTTAATAATACGAATGGCAGATGTTAATTGAGACTCTCTCGTGTGCCTGGCACTCTGCTAAGCTCTGTCTTTACATTTTATTGTGTCAGTGCTGTCCCGTCCACAGGGGTAATTGGGAACCATTATCACCCCCATTTTTATGAAGGTTAAGTCTGTTTCCAAAATTGTCACAACTGTTACATTACAGGAGATGGGGTTTTGAACCTTGCGGTATCTGTCCCCAGTACCCTAGCTGGAGCCATTAGACAAGAGTGTCTTCACCACAAGGATGGAATCCTGGAGCATTGTCACCAGATCTGCACTTCCCCAGGCTTCAGAGGCTTGGGCCAGGCTTACCAATTATCCAGCCCTGGAAGCTTGTCACCGACGTTAGGGCGCAGGTAAGAGGTTCAGAGTAGTAAGAGGAATCAGACTGCAACAACTTCTAGGCTACTTTTAGAGAGCAAAGGCCTGGAGAACTGCGCCATGTGTTCTAGTGCATGCATGCATGCGTGTGTGTGTGTGCGTGTGTGTAGTGCCATATAAGTGCATGTATAAGTGGCCTTTCCTCTACCTGAATTAATAAGTAAAGGAAACCAGTCATTGAGGGATTTTTAGGGTCCCAATTTCCATGAACCTCCCCCCATGAAATAGTTTCCTTTACTATCACAATTTTACAGATGAGGTAAATGAGGTTGTGAGAAGTTAAATAAATGGTCAGTGTGAAATGCCTGTGGGGTTGTTTTTTGTTTTTTGCTTTTTTTTGGTACCAGGAATCAAACTCAGGACCTTGCATTTGCCAGGCAGGCGCTTATGCCACTGAGCTATATCCCTGGCCCAATACCTGTGGTTTTAATGGTGCTAGGTACAGACAGCTTTGCTTCAGAAGTCACTTCCTGACCGACCATACTCCTGTTTCCTACCATGACCAGTGTGTCTTCAACATCCGTAGCAGGCCTCACCTACATGTATTCTTGGGCAAATATGTAAAAATATGAAGCAGAAAGAAAATCAATGGATGACACATTAGATCAGTCATTAGAATGATTATTTGATTGAGACACTTATTTGATAAGGCTGTGTACATACTTGGAATATGAATTGGTGTTTCGCTGAACATTATTAGGCAATCAGACATTGATCTGAGTGTTGATTATCACTATGACAGTTTGGTATGTATCTATTTTATATTCCCCACAATAATCTTATGTGAATAATCAGCTTTAACCTGATAATACCATTTGAGTTTTATTATTGTATTAATATTTGCTTTCTGAATTACCTTTTATTAGTAACTCTGTTTTCTAATTTTAATTTCGGACCCAAGAAAGGGCCAGATGAAGGACTATCTAAATGTAAGCATATTCAGTAAAATCACTTGAGTTTTGAACTCCCTAAGTGTGGCATCTGCCCCCCCAAGTCTTAGTCCAATTGGTTTGTTGTGGTTTAGTCTGGCTGTGGTTCCCTTTCTACATTTGCTCACTAGTCTGTGTGGATTATTTGTTTCTTGGACTTGGCCTTTTGTGATTTTGTGCAAGTGTAAGTCAGAAGGAAGTAGGGATGCTACTTTAAAATCAACTATGGCTTAGTAATTTCATTTTCGGAAAATTAAAAAAGAATCACACGCAGATGCTTTCAACTAAACAGTGTTTATATGCATTGTCTAATGAAGGGTGTCTAAGTAAATCATTGTGTCAAACCAGCATCTTAATATGGTTTTATTCAGCCTGGTGCTTGGGCTGAACCAGATGTTTCTGTTCTTAGAACCCTCTTCTGTTACTGACTGACACCAAGGAACACATATAATTAATATGCAAATAAAATCATCTATATAATTAGTGCTTGGAGACAAGATTTTAAATAGTTCTTGTCTGCACAGATCACTTTACATATTTATATTTTGAGGAAGGTAACTATCTAATTATGTGGCTTTCCCACAACTGTGGCTAATTTGGGCCAATTTCTAGAAATCATGTCTTAATTAGATAAAACTAATTTTTAGAGGTAATTTAACACTTTGCTTCTTGATGTAGCTAGCAAGAAGCTATCTTGGCCCAAGAAAAAGTGAAAAAAATCCCATGAGGGTGTAGGTTAGACATCATTTTAAACACAAACAAAATATGTTTTGTTTACTTCTCTTATGTATATCTTTTCTTAATTTATATTTGTTTGTGGCATTGTAATGTATCATAAATACAATCAGGTCATGAGTAGCCGTCAGTCCTACTCTGCAATATGATTACAGTCATCAGTAGGATCTTAGTCAGTAGAGGCCTTTGAATTAACTCTTCAATGGCCAGTGATCCATGAAATGTGTTCTGTTCAGATTCATCTTCCTGGAATTTTTCTAGCTAACATATGTGAATTTCATGCGCAAATTCAACAAATTTGTCTTTGGGACTAGACTCTACAAGACCCATGGTTGGTGCTCAATAAACTCTAATGTTTTAAAAAAATTCTGTAGAACTACAATTCATTTCTGCATCTTTGTCTCTTTGAGATTTTTCTCTTCTTTAAGTCTTGTTCTACTGCTTTGCTGTTGTTGACTCTGGGGAAACATTTCTTTCATGAAGAATTATTTATTTATTACCTATTTTTCATTACAACATCTCTGAAGTACAGAGGTGAGCTTTCTTTTTTGATGGTTTAGAACAGTGAGTTAGGTGAAGGAGGCATGAAGTAGTGAATTAAAAAGGAGAGAACTAGTGCTTAGCTTTGTTTTGACAGTAAGTGTCTCAATAAAGGAAAAGCCCGGAATGTCAAGGCCTGGGGAAGTTGCAACCAGACCTTTCAGAACATCAAACCACTGATGGTTTGACAGTACAGTATAAAGACACAGGTTGTTTTTCAAGTTTGCATTGCTTTGCGATATTCATTGCTAAGTTTCTTTTTGATTTATTGTTTCGGGTACCAGACTCTACAAGACCCATGGTTGGTGCTCAATAAACTCTAATTTTTTAAAAAAATTCTCTGTAGAACTAGCAATATTCACTGCTAAGTTTCTTTCTGATTTATCGTTTCAGGGACCGGACTCTACAAGACCCATGGTTGGTGCTCAATAAACTCTTAATTTTTTAAAAAAATGTTCTGTAGAACTACAATGATTCATTTCTGCATCTTCATCTCTTTGAGATTTTTCTCTTCTTTAAGTCTTGTTCTACTGCTTTGCTGTTACTGACTCTGGGGAAACATTTCTTTCATGAAGAATTATTTATTTATTTCCTATTTTTCATTACAACATCTCTGAAGTACAGAGGTGAGCTTTCTTTTTTGATCTTTGAGATGTCAGGAGAATTCAAATACAAGAACATGGTGTGGGTCAGCATCCTTAGCTCGTCAGCTCTGGGTGGATTCCTTCTCAGTGGTGCAACTGTGTGGCTCATCCGTCCAAGTCTACTCATGAAGGATCTGTGCTTACGAGGAGCTGGTTTTGGAGGTACCAGATGTAGATGTCAATTTGCAGATCAGAGCAAGTGCCAGATGGAAGGTAAACTGCCTATGACCTTATCACCTCCACAGACACGCTTCTGTAGTCTGTTTGGACGTAAGTGTGAACTTTACCTTGCACTCAGAGCTTCAGTTTTTGTGAGGCTCAGTTTAAAAACAGTTTTACTATAGTAACTCAAAATCTCAAGGCTCTCAAAATTTCGAGTATCTACCACATATAAATATTCAAAAAGGACTTACTCATAGTGCATTTTATTTTGATCCAAGGCAGCCTGGAGAGATTGGGATTCTTTCTCACTAACTCGGAAATCCACTGTCATATTAGCGGTTACATGGTGTGGTGCATCTGGATACCAGAAGTCAAGCTGCAGAGAAGAGCTCACTGTTAGCCATAGTTATTTATGTGATTAGCAACACACATTTATTAAGAAATGACCATGTGCTATACACCATGAAAGCAATTTGGGTTTCTTCATGAAATGAGCTTTTTTTTTGCATGAGCATTTAAGAACTGTTGAATATTAAGAAGTGAGGAAGAAAATATTTGTACTGATTACTGTTTCAGGACACTGTATCTATCAGTGTAAAAAGGATGGGTGGCTTTTTTGGTTGATCTCTTTGCTTCTTCTATTTTGGAGTTTAATAGGATTATGCACACTTAATTTAGCCATAGTATCTGGTTCAAATTGGGCAGATTAAATATCTTCTTCCTCCTCTATCAGGTCTCAAAAACAGATATCCGTGTAAATTCTGCAATTCCTGGAAGGTTCGCATATAACACAGTCTCCCAGCTCTGCCACTTTTTAAAGCAATATATCCTTGGACAAGTTACTAAAGCTCTGAGTTCCAGTTCTCTTGCCTAAAAAAATAAGTGAGGCTAACAGGATCCCCTGGAGAGTGTATCGAAGATCATGAAATGAGTGTAAAGTCTGGGACATACAGGGAGTTAATAAGTACTGATTTCCTTCTCACTATATTCCCATAGCTGAGATTTTCAGAAAATTAGTGAATGGGCCTAGAAGAATAAGACTCAGGTTAAAATTCTTGTGGTGGCCCAAAGTCGTACTAAGAAAACCAATGAAGTTTAGGATTCCAGTCTGCGAGGTGTAAAGGTAATGCTTGATATCTGTCCATCGCACTAAGACTGTGGGCAGGTCTATATCTGTTCAGCTGCCTCTTAGTGGAATCTCACTGTAGCTCTAGGTGAATCCATTATGGGACAGTGTGAGGTTTCTAGGAAGTAGCCAGTATGTCTGTTTACTTAGATTCAAAAGGTTACAGCATGAGTTGGACAGCAGAGAGATGCAGTGTGATTTACAGGTGATTTACATAGGCCATGATATCGCAATAGCAATTTCTCTAGCAGGGTGGGTAATATGAAGTAAGGTTCTAGAGCTCAGTAAACTTTTATGAGCATTGATTGAATCTCAGGCACAGAACTGTGTATCACAGTTAAAGAATCTAGTAAGGAAGCGATGAAAAGAAGAAACTTTGTGTGGAGATGGAGCTATAGATGCGTATTTCCAATGTATGAACCAATACCTGAGGAAGGAACAGGGTGACCCAGAGAAACAAGGGACAAACCACCTCAGGTCATGAGAGGTAATGCACAGAGAAGTCCTCTTGTAAGAGACAGTGGCTGAGCTGTGTCTTGAAAAATAAGTAAGACTTAGCCAGGGGAAAGGACCCAATATGGGTGACATTTGGATGTCTACGGGGCTTAAAGACTAAAAAAATAGAGGAGCAAGAGAATAAAGAGCACGCAGTGTGGCAGATCACAAAGGACTTTGAAGAGCAACAGAAAATACAGAAAATGCTTCTACAGTGATCGTCACGGCCAGGGCAGCTTCTGAGAGCTATGCAAAGCCTACGTGGTCTGTAGGAATGCCGCAGAGTGGACTGATAACTAGCTACCTTTCACAGAAGAAAAAACGGGGGTCTCGTGAGGGTCAGGAACTTGCCTACCGCCACAGAGCTGGGGTACAGCTGGGCGCTGAGGAACACGCTTTCTCCGTACCGGGCTGCCTGTCCGTGAAGAGCTTGAAGTGGAGAGATGCGACCGTCAAGTTTTACAGAAACAGTCAGGTTGCAGTGCAGAGAAGACTAGAACCCTGAAAGCTAATTGAGGTTCTACTGAGATTGTTCCAGTAAGAGGCAGGATAGAACACGGGCGGTGACAGTGGAGAGGAAAATGTGGATACAGGAAATATTTGGGAATTAGAATAACTGACTTTGACTGTTTTATTGCAGAGATAATAATGTGCGACTGGAATTCTCTCTCTCTTTTGTCTTTTTCAGACAAGGTCTCGCTATGCAGTTCAGGCCGGCGTTGAGCTCACTTTGTAGCCCATGCTGGTCTCGAACTCACAAGGATCCTCCTGCCTCAGCCTCCCGAGTGCTGGGATTATAGGCATGTGCTACCATGCTTGGCTGCGGGGCTAGAATTAATAACAACTTTGTGTATTTAAATCTGGTACATGATCTTGACTTACATCTTTGTGAATGTAGTTTGATTTGCATCTTTGGGCTTTAGTTCCTCCGTCTTAAATGGGTTTGTGTATGACCATGACATTGCAAAGCTGTTGGAAAAATCTGAAATAATCTAGGGAAGATGGCAGGCACAATAAGCTTTGCATACAAGAGCAGCTGCATACATGATAAAGTGGTTCTTTTGGCCTGTTGGATGTTAAAGGACTGATCTAACTCCAAGAGTCTGCGTTTAAAACATACCTGCTCTTGGAGCGGGTCACCTTGGTATGAGTCAGCACTTTGACATTATCTGTGACAGCGAGTGTGTCACCCAAGGAGATCGGAGTGGGGATGGGGAGATCTGACAGACTGCGTGAGGAGGGAAAGGATGACCTGGTAAAGGTGCCAAGCACACCCCGTTATTTTACAGTTTTACCTAGAAAAAGCTGCTACTTGCAAAGCTTTGTGGAGGAAAAACAAATGCTATTCTTTGAAAACAAAACAAAACATGAAATGTTGGCCCCTATTATCCAAGTAGCTCTGGCAATTTCCCCTTATGTTTGATAGTCTTTGGTTGCCTGTGGGCATTAAAAATAAAATCAAAAGAAGCAGCTTTTAGAGGGCAGAAGAGTGGATAAAATACCCCTAAATGCTTTACCTCATGGGTTTTGGCCAAATCCTTTATGATGTTGGCTTGTTTTTCATCCTGGGGTTTCACACGGAACAGCTTCTCCCTTCAAGGTGGCAAAGGACAAAAATGTGAATTGTAAAGTAGCTTTTCTCACCCTTTTCCTACCCAGAGACTGGAACAGGGGGTAAGGAGAGTTACCTGTCAAAGCGGACAGGAGCAATTCCAAGGGCAGCAGCCAGCAAACTCAAGATCAAGATGAACCTCATGGTGCTGCTTTGCTTGCCGTGAGACCTTCTGCCAGTTTTATGCTGCAACCCTTATCTGGAGGAGCAGCAGATTTCCTCTTAGGGCTCTGTGACATGAACTTCCCTCCCTCCTTGTGCGTTTTCATTTGGGGAGAGAAGGGAGAACACCACACTAAACGCCCAGGCCACTTCACCTTTTATGCCAGCAAATACATTGCCCAAGGTGCCTTGGTTACTTTGCTCTCATTGCTGAGACAAAATACCCAATGCCCAAAATGAAGGAAGGAAAGGTTTATTTAGCTTACAGTTTGTGGAGGTGTCAGTCTGTACTTGGCTGGTTCAGGGGCGGAGGGGCACATGGCAGAGGGCAAATGTTCATGGCGGCAGAGCACAGCAAAAACCACAAGAGCAAAGGGAGGAACGGCGGCAAGCAGCCTCTTCCTTTCCCTAACACTGTCAACCACCTACTCCTACCCAGTGGGGCATGTAGCACTCCTATAATCTCCATGCCCCCCTCTTCCACACGCTCAGGATGTATACAAAGTAAACACCTTGGCTTTCTGTTGAGTCGCTCAGCCAAACCTTTGGATTCCCCAAGTTGACACAATGTATCAACCATAACACAAGGTAACCCAGGTTATGTGTTCATAGAGCTGGGATGGGAACCCAGTTCTGTTTGTTCAAAAATACTATGGTTTCACCATGCTTCTGGTGAATGAAGGAGGATACTGGTTTTAAATTTGCACTTGCAACCTGCAATGAATTTGGGTGCCTGGCTACAGAGCTTCTGTGGTTCGTCCTCAGGAACATAAAGTATGTTTGAAGCTTGACTCTAATTTGTTAATTAAAAACATTTAAATTTCAGGATATTGTGAACATCCTAAAAACGTAAGCACTAAGACAAATTTTATTGTGCTCACTATCGAGATCTAAAGATGATACAACTTTTGCTATGTTTGCTCTCACTTTATTTTATTTGTTATTAGTACATGTGTATGATACATAATAAATATTCATTGAGGGCTCTTGGTACATAGGGGTATTGCAATTTAATCCTTTTTTACTTCCATTTCCTCTGTTCCTCCATCTCCCCTCATCCCGAGGTCCTTCCCATCTTCTCCACGAAGACAGCTGTCTGTCTTTTATTTTGCTCTGTCTCTCAACTCTTCTCCCCTTCTCTTCTTCCTATCATCAGAGACAGGCCCTGTTTCTAAAACAGGTTGAGAATGACTTGAGGAAGAGAGTACATGGGTGCCATAATGTTTATTTATGGGGCGTTGTGTTCAGAATCTGGGCGCTGTGCATGCCAGAAGACTAGCTTTGAAAAATGAATTAATGAAAGACCTTGGTTTACTATGTAAAAAAACATATGGAGACATCTTTAGTCTTGAACACAACTCAGTTAAATAGGGACTGTTTGGGAGAATAACTCCATGACCTAGAATCATAGATAATAGAGTGAAACGAAATTTTAAAATCAGATGACTTGGAATTTCCTTTTAAAAAATTTGTCCTCATGTTGGCAAAGGTATAGAGGGTGATGTAGGAAACTTCTTGGAGTTAGGGTTGTACATTTTTATTATCAGACTAACATTGCTGGGTGGATGTCCCTGTTATACATACAGCAACAGAAATTCAACTCCTCATCATGTGATGGGTTGTCTCATATAATTTATAATCCCCTGAGAGTATCTCTTTGCCTTAATCCTGAAGATATGGAAGAGGACAGATTTGTAAGCACCTTCACGTTCTTGGTGTGGGTCAAGCTCATCAGCAGTAGGAACTCCCAACACAAATGCTTACTTCATTGTTTTTGACTAAAGGTGATTTGACCAGGGCACAGTGAAAAAGAAGGACTTAGGAAGATTTCATCTCAGAGGACTCCCAAGCACGAATGATCTCATTTTGAGCAGGCTGCCTTGTCATTCTGAGCCTTGGATTCCTTGTCTGTGAAGTGGGGATGCCGACGCAACGCTTCTAGGTGGCTGTGAGGGCTGGCTGGGATAGCACCCGGAGGGGACGGAGGAAGCTAACAATCTGAGCACGCCTTCTAGATCGTTGTCAGGTTACATAAGCAGAGACATAGAACGGGCCGCTGCCAGGCTGTGGGGCTGAGGTGAAAAAGCACATATCAGATGGTAGATTAAAGTGGTGTCTGTGACCTTGAAGGATGAAGCCTCTCTCTTCATTAGAAAAATATTTACAATGTATATCTACAATGTAGGGTTAGATATACGTAATGATCGCATCCATCATAGGGAACGGGCACCTGGACACTGTGTGTCTTAGTTCCTCCTTTTCTGTCACATTCTCCTTCACTCCTTTCAATCTCTTACCCTCTTTCCGAGATTTACAAATTGTGCCACCATAAACATGGGTGTGCATATATGGCTGTGATATAATGTCTTTAATTCTTCCAGGAAGATACTAAGAAGGGGAATAGCTGGGTTGACTAAAACCTCTAGTCCTAGTTTTTGGGGAATCTCCACACTGATTTCCACAGTAGTTGCACCAGTCTACACTCCCACCAACAGTGAAGAAGTTTCCTTTTTCCCCACAGCCTCTCCAGCACTTGTTATTGGTAGATTTCTTCAGCTATTCTTTCTGGAGTGAGATGGAATCTCAGTGTTGTTTTAATTTGCATCTCTCAAATGATCAATGATGTTTAACATTTTTATGTCTATTCATTTTCCTTTTGTCCTTCTTCTGAGAAGAGTCTATTCATTTCAGATGATGCATTGGGTCTTTAACTTTGGAGAGTATGATTTTTTTCAGTTCTTTATATGTTCTAGAGATTAGTCCTTTGTCTGAAGAACAACTGTCTAGGCTTTTTTTCCCCTACTCTGTATGTTGTCTTTTCATTGCATTGTTGGTTTCCTCTACTGTATAAAAGCTTTAAAATGGGATCCCAGTTGCTGATTCTTTGTAGTATTTCCTGTGCCATTGGGGGGGGGTGTTTGTTTATGAAGTCTTTGCCTCCACCCATGTTTTCAAGAGTTCTGTTTGCTCTTCTAGCAGATAATGTTTCAGTTTTTCTCTATTTATTTTAATGAAGAGTGGCAACAAACTTTTTGTTACAATTTTGCTTTTTGGAGGTTTATTTTCAGATTCAAAAGTTAAAAATTGCGTTGAATATAATTTTTCAAATAAGGGATACTAGAAGAGGAAAAATTGAAATCCCTTAGTCTTAACATTGTAATCTCTGGAAGCATTTCTTGTGTGATTGGTTTTAAAGCTGTGCAGAGGAGATGTAAGCGTCTGATTTTTTTTTAGGTCAGATAAGAAAGACATTTCTACTTTATTGGGTATATAAATAAATCCTTTGAGGGTCCTGGTATCTTTCTGGATAAGATTATGATTGCAATAAATGTACAACTTTGGATTAATAGTATCTGTTGCATATTGATAGTTCTGTTTCTGTATATGATTCACTCCTCTGATCCTTTCAGCCTCTAAGGAGAAGTACAATAGGTAGATTTCAAGAATGTTCTGGAGCATTTTCTCAACATATGCTATTCTTGGCAGGCATAGTTTGCTATGGCTTTTTATTATGGCATCAAGATTTATAAAAGGTCTTGGCATATGTATGGAGCAGGATAAATAGTTGTTTTCACTGTATTATTTTAGGATGGACTGTGTAAGACTATGGTTTTTATAGGTTAAACTAATCTCTTTGAAGAACAACTTAAATGGGACCGCTTTACACAGCAATAATTTTCTATCTTTCTGGAGCTTTGCACTCCTAGGATTTTTGTAGTAGTGGTTATTTATGTTTCTGTGTATTTTCAAGAATATAGAAGTGTCCTAGAAAAAGTGAAAAGTTGTTTTATAATTTAATAGGAGTTTTCATGCAAGTGCTAACCCAGGAAACTGCTGCAATACCTCTCGATGACTCTCACCACATGGATGTTGGAAAAAGTTTGGTGCTTTAACTGTAGATGTTGGATTCTTCTTTTTTTTTTTTTGGTACTGGAAATCTGAGAAATTAGTCTCCATTAAGCAAAGATGGACTTTTCAGAGCAATGTGTGATGCGTGGTTCAGGCTGGGTAGGCGGGGAATGACTACTACTCTGAGCACAGGGCTGAAGAGGCTCCTCAGAACACCGTGTGGCTTTTCCTACCAACTTGTTAACTTTTATGGCTCTTTCTACGTTCTAGACATTATCTTTGACCAGTTCAGATAAGTTAGCTTCCAGATAAGTCAGCTTGCAAAAAGCAGATAAGCATATATGATTCATTTCTAGATACACAGGAGTTTTATAAATGAAACTGGGAAATCATGCTTGCTGTTTTCTGGAAAGATTCAAGTGGCAGTTTCTGTGCTGTTGGTTACCTGACTGGGGCTGTGGGGAGGGCTCAGCTCAGAGGCTGTGCAGGGCTCTCCGAGTGGGTGCGGGCAGAGGAGGGAGAAGACCTGCTTCACAGCTGGGAGTTCCTGAGTGGGCTAAGTCGGTGGGGATCAGGAGTCTGGTCAGCGGGGCTGGAAGGTGCCAGACTTTAATGTGATGGGAGGGACTAAAGTGGATTTCTTTCTGTTTCTCTCTCTCTTCTTCCTTCCTTCCTTCCTTCCTTTCTTTCTTTCTTTCTTTCTTTCTTTCTTTCTTTCTTTCTTTCTTTCGAGACAGTGTCTGTCTATGTAGTCTAGGCTGGCCTTGAACTCACTATGTAGCCCACAGGCTGGCCTCAAACTCATGGCAATCCTGCCTCAGCCTCCTGAGTGCTGAGTTTGCAGGCATGGGCCACTATGTTGGGCTCTTTCTATTTCTCTTGCTGTAGCTTGCACATGTGGGACTTTTATCCACTAGCTGCTGTTAACCTTTGGTAGGTAGAAGTTACAGTAAAAATATCTTAGGTGTAGTTAGTTACACTTTGTAACATGAATATATAACTGAAACACAGGAAGGGAAAGACAATTTGGCTAAATTATACTATTTTTATTATTCTCTCTACTGCTAAAATTTATGAAAAAAATTTGCACTTAAAGATCTCACTATTTAAATGATGTATTACTAAGTTATTTGAAGGTGATTGACAAATGGTAGCAGCCACACTACTACCACCTAGTGGACAATTAGTGCAATTAATCATTCTTTGGTTTGATGGCTTCCAAGCTTGGGACTTCAAATGATTCTTTTTTAATAGAACACAGTTATGAATATTTTAACATATTATAGTCCATATGGAACCCTAGTTTCCTTGAATGCACATGAGAAATAATATATCACAATTTTATTTTCTGATTTTAAGGAGACGCCCTCAGATTTTAAACTATGGAGATCCTATTTTAAAAATGAAACTTGAAAAAAGGCTTTGCAGCCTTAGTCCAGTCAGTTCTAATTCTGGAAAATATCAAGTTGTGTGTGACAGGAAGGTCAAGCAGTGAAATTTTCCTTTTTTGCTGGTGCAACTGGTCTCGCCAGGGTCCCTGGCGGTCTCCTGTCTCACTACAGTCTGTTTCCTGCACCTTCATGTGTAAAAGGTGGGGGCCGTTTACAGCTTCACACCTCCAGGGGCTGTCTATCGTTTTTAGACCGCTGTGGCGAGTCCCAAAGGCAGCCCGAGCTCTGCCTACAGGGTCCCCAGTGTCCTCCTCCTGTCCCGCCCCGCTGTCTCAGGGGGCCCAGAGGGGCTTCCACCTTGTCCCGCAGCACCTCCCGAGAAAGCCTCCCTCCCGCAGCAGGAAGCATGCGCAGCCCATCTAGCACGCACTTGTTTCTTGTAAACGCCGTAACTCATGTTTAAGGAATGACTTTGCTGATTCTTTACTTAACATCTGTCTTTTCTAATGGTCTCTCTTCCCATTAAGGGCGGAAGTGTTATCTTCCTTTTTCACTGTTCTGTCAACTGTGTGGCCAAATTCTTGGCACCTAGGAGATAGCCCATGAGATAACAAGAGTTGAGTTTTAACAAAAGTTAAAACAGGAGCATTCTCATCTCTACTGTTGCGGCCCGCCACTTCCCTTCGTATTTCTTCCTGCTCACCAGCTTCCCTTTGTAAGCTGACAGGTGCCGGCCAGGCCCCTAGGGACTTCCGTGCCCCTAGTGCTGACCCCACTGTCATCTGTGTGATGCTGCCTTGGTCACTCATTCACAGTTCTTCCCCAAAGTAGGCGCCCTGTCCTGCTTTGCAATGATCATGATTCACTTTTATTGTAATTCATTTTAAAAGATCCAAGCTTGTACGAAAGCCTAGGATCTGAAAAACCTGCAACCAAAGAGAAACACAGATTCAAGACAGACAAGAAATGAACAGCAAGCATCTGAAAGCAGGCAATCAGCGTTCTCCGCTAGTACAGATGTTCCAGGACGTAGCTGGCGATGTGTTTGACCGCGAGCAGTGTCTCCTCACAGGTTGCGCGGATTTGGGACTCAGGAAGTAGAAAGCCATATCTGCCTGTATCCCGGAGTTCAAAGGTGAAGGAATATTTGATACCTTGGTCATAAGCCCAGTCGTCAGAGCCCCCAGCAGCAAGATCTGAAATGAGTAAGTAGCAGGAAAAAAAAATCTTTAAGTCAGGAAGTTAAAAAGATTGTCACTTTTCTTTCATTTCACTGTGCAAAATCTAGTAAACTTTCTAGTAAACTGGAGCATAAATGATCTGGGGACTGTGTTCAAACTTAGTCCCATCTTACCTATAGATCTGCTTGATGTGATTGCTATGCTTAACACCCCAGAAATAATGTAATCAGCTATATAAACTCTCCAGTGTGCTTACGTCCTACGGTAAATTAAGACATACATGTAGTATATACCAAAGTAGCATATCAAACTATCTGCTCTACAGCTTAACTTACTAGAGTGTGGGCACACACTGAAAATTTATTTATGAATGTGTGTCTCCGCTTAGGAAAATAAAGCTGTATGATGAGAGGTAAGAGGGCCAGACCCCGAACCCTGCAGGGAGTGTGCTGAATCTCAGCAATAAAATTGGGGCAAGCTGAGGGCAGTGCTGGACCTTCACTGTTTCTTTTATCTTCAATGTGGAGCATAGGGCCTGGCCAACCGTCAGCATTCACTGTTACTAATTCTTTTAATAGAAATCGTCTTGTCACTAACACATAATGCATGTATTCATTTATTCACTGCTTAGCCATTTATGTATTTATTCGTCCACCAACTGCAGGGCCCCCACTAAACTGCGGGCCATGTGTTCAGCTCTGGTCCTAGAGGACTCATAGCATAATGGAAAACAAACACCTGATTGAATGAGGCTGAATAAACATACATGAAATTTACAGTACATAAGTGAGTTGTTTCTGCGGGAACTCGCTTAAAAAGGAAATACACCGCCTCTTATATAGAGTAGCTTTAAAAAAAGAATACAGAAAGCTATTTTATATAAAGCTAAAAAAATCCAACAACTCGGGATTAGAGCCTCCCCAGATGCACTGAAGGCCTCTTGGTGGCAGGACCGGGCCTTTTTTCTTGTGTTTATTTCTATTTCTTTCAGACCTCAGGGAAAAAGAAATCATTTGAAGATGAAGGAAAATAGAAAGTGAAAATGGGACCCGTGGTCTGCGCCTTTGCAGAGAGATCCAAACTGCCCCGTTCGTGGCCCCGTGGTCCAGCCCCGAACCCTCTCACCGCGGCTTTCTCCCACTCCCACGCACACGCTGAGGGACTGGTTAGACGGCTGACGTGCACCCCTAGAAGGTGGCCTGTGCCTCGAAGAGGCCTCGTACCTGAGGTGCGTTTAGGGGGGAAAACGCTCCCTCACACGCTCTGCCTCAGCAATGGACCGCCAGTGAGCTGCTGGGTCATCAGCTGGGAACAGATCCCTCACACTGCAGTGTGGGTGGGCGGCGCGTGTGTGTTCCTTGAGCAGCCTAATATCACAGCGTTTAGCACCTGTGTCGCTTTCCTTCTTTCCAGACTGTGGCTTCTTTGAAGACTGTTCTGGTCTCCCTCCCGCCTCCTTTCCACTGCCTCCCTCTCCCCGCCCCCTTCCCTTTTTCTCTTAGCCCCCACGGAGGGCCTGGCACACAGTAGATGTTCAGTGGATGTACGCAGAGAGCAAATGTCTCTGGGGTCGAGAAGAAAATTTTCTTTTCTCTTTTTGAACAGGAAAACGATCACGTATTTCATAAAAACATCAGCGTGAGGCAAAAGCCGTATGCTCCAACCAAGTAGAAAAGAAAGGTGCTAGGAACCATTCGGTAGCTTTGTAAGCACGGGGTTCCTTTGCCCAGTCCCGAAGTCAAGACTCACAGATTGTTGTGGCTCCCGGGCCGTACGTGTACTTGGTGCCATGCAGGGAGGCAAGTTCCTTCACAGCAGCTTTAGCCAGGGAATTCTGCAAAAGAATCCGCAGTGAAAGGTAAACAAATATGTAGAAGCACATACCGTCAAACAACACACATCCTATACCTTCAGGTCAAGATATTGCAGGCGTTTATTTCATGTTTGAATTCGCATTTTATACTAACTCAATGCCTGTTCTAATTTTTCTAGCTACCTTAGTCATGCGATACAAGTAATCTTGCTGAAGAATTGTGTTCTGTGAGGTTCTCTGCAAATAGTGTGTGATTTGTCTTGTCTCTGGACCTTGTAGAAATAAAGTGGAAGTCAAGGAAATCTTTATGGTTATGCCCAGGGTTTGGGTTACAGACACACATGCACAAACTCAAGCAGAACAAACACCGGCTGGCTAGGTGGTCGGTATAAGGCCAGCACTGAGTCATGATAGCACTGAGGGAAGTGGGGCAAGCGCATTAGAAACTGCACATATGAAGGATGGGAGTCAGTCCACCATTCAGGGCCAGCCTGGAAATGCTTAGGAACTGGCAGCTACAATGCTGAGTGGTAGCTCCAGCTTGGAAGATCTTTTAGACTGAAAAATTAAGAGGACATTTATTTTATTTCAAAACACTGAACATTTGAATTCCAGGAGAATAAAAAAGTAGTATTAATGAATGCATATTTTTTTTCTTAGAAGCAGCATCACCTTCTCATAAGAACACTGCCCCTGTACCCTGCACATGACTCTTCAAGGAGATGGGCTCTGTGCAACGCAGAAATAACTTCACTAACATACTTTTCTACTGGTTTAAATAAGCACTTAAAAAGCAAGACCTGACTCAGCTTTCCAGGGAACACAGAAGATTTGAAAACTGCTTGTTTACTACAGCAGAAGTAGCTATAATTCATTCTAGTTATGAAACTTGCAGTATTTCATATTTTGTCATTATAATTATTTCTTGTACATATGTTTGGAAGACTGTGAGCTTGGTGATGAAATCAGAATGATCTGAGTTTTACAAAGTGGAAACTTCTTTTACTCCTTATTTTAATATTAAAACCAGGTTAATAGAGTTGTATGTCAAACTGGTGAAGTACAACTTTCAGACTTCAAAGATTCCAGTTCCTAAGGCTTTAATGCTCCCATCAGTCAGGTGGGACATTAGAAAATCTAAAAAGAATTATACAATTTAAGTCATGATTTTCTGTTTTGGCCCACTGAAATGATGCAGCTAGCTTCCTGGAACTAACTTCTCATTGTCAGAGCTTTATATAAATAATTCGAAAATTGTAAGGTTCTGTTTCTCGGTGTCCGAGCCGGTAAGCTGAGGCACGCTTTACTGTTGTGAGCTGCAGATATTGCTCCTGTTTTACCTTATTACAACCAAGACCGTAGTCTTGGATCTGTTTCTCCAGTCTTTGGTATAAGCCCTGTTACTGGTTGAATCTACAAAGGTTGTATCGTGTTCAGAACAGACGCAAAACCATCTTGTAGAGGTGTGAAGCGGCTGAGGTAATGGTTTTCTGGTAGATGAGCTGCTTTTTTTTTCTCCAGCGGTTCTTGCATCTGTCAAAGGAAATTTCTGGTCGGTTATTTTACTGTATGACAGAATCTGTGTTCCTCAAGGGCTCCTGTTCCTTCCCCAGATCCCCTCCTCAGATTTTACTCCTGTTTGTTTAGACATGGAATTATTACTCTTAGCTAGTAGAAATACAACTCTGCAGGATTGGTTCCAAACGTGAACAGTTCCAGAGGCGCAAAGCTATAAAGAGGAGTTGTGTGGAAGATTTACTAGTCAGAGTCAGTAACTATTAAACCTGGCCTCCGCTGCTCTTCTAGTCTTTCAACATATTTATTGCTGTTATGTAATAATTCTTTTAGTCCAAACTGAAGGGGCCTACTCGTGATGTGTTATCGCCCCTGGCTTATCGATTTATCAGTGTGGTCACGACTATCATGAGAGCAACACACAAAAAAATCGGTTGGTTTTTCCTCAAACCGTGCCCTGGGTGCCGGAAGTGACCTCAAGACGCTTTTGAAGCCCTCAGATCTGTCTTCTGCAAACAGTTGCTCTGTCAAAGCTTGACGGTAGCTTACAGAGGCTGTAATTTTATTCCTGTCACTGACAAACACCGAAGGAACATTTAGTTTGTTCCTCACCGTCTGCTTCCTTCTCCTCTGCTCTCTCTCATCTTGGTAACATCCCACGGCTCATCTTCTGAGGGGCAGCTCACCACCTCGTCTTCAGTGGCTCCAGCACGTCGTAAGGATGTGGCATTCTCCTCTCCCAGTAAAAGCAGCCTTCCCTCTCGAGCCACGCTCCTCAGGCATTCTTATATTCCTTCCAAGTTGGATTTTCTTCAAGTCCTTCCCTGCACGCCCATCCCTCGTCCCTTTACCTCCCTCACTTTGGGAGTTCCTTGCCTTCCCTTTCTGCTTACATGGAAGATTTCTATTAGTATTTCAGATTCATTTATAGCACTATGCTCTGTGTGACTCTGTCCCTAACTTTCTTACAAGGCACAGGACCTCCCTCCTTTGTGACTGGTCACTCTCTGCGTGTTGTTCTCAGCTGTCCGTGTGTCTCCCTTCCTTAAGGGAGCTCCTGTGGGAAGGGGTTCTTGGCTACTCATTTTGTATCTGCTGCAGATTGCGCAGCGTCCGGCAGTGGTTGGTTAACTGAGCTCTATCCCGGTGCTTTGGGGCATTATAAATATGGGCAGGATTTAGACGTTGCAATGCTGAGCGTTGCAAATGCTCAAGTGTGACCTACCAGAGAGGAGGATAGAGATGCTCTTGGGGAGGGCAGCGATGATGGTGTATGGGTCGCCACATTCAGATATTTCCTATTCTGTGCACATTATTTCTATTAATTAAAAAAGAGGTCTGTGGACCCTTTCTCTGAGCCTCTCCAAAACCAAGAGACCAAAAACAACAGATGTTAATCACCTAAAATATCATATTTAGAACTCCAATTACCTTAACAAAAATCCCTGGAATCAGTGTGGGTCTCTTCTTTTGAAGAGTTTAAAGTATTTAATGAATGTTACTCATTTGTCTTCCCCACGTTATCTGTCCACATGTCATCACCCCAGAATTTTCTAGCAGAATGGAATGCCACGTGGGGCAGCCTGCTCAGCAGGAATGTTACAACGGAGCCGGATGACTGACCCCTGCCAGGAAGGAGAGAGAGAAAGGCAGTGCTTTCCCAGCACATTTCTGCCCTAAAATAACAGAAGACTCAAGAAGCAACAAGATGGCGGATGGCCGGGGCACACCTCGAAGCTCCGTCTGATGGTCTGGTGGTGTTCGCTCCGGCACTACCACTAGAGGAACAAGTCTTACATTCTTGTTCAGTGTGTTCAAAATAAGAACCAACATTTACATAAAACCTTATGCCTCACAAAGAGCTCTTGATAAGCACTAGATATTTTTATCCCCATTTTACAGATAAAAGAATCAAAACCCAGAGATGATAAAAGATTTTGCCCAAGGGCACACAGCCCTGTAAGTGGCTAACTTGAGCTAGGTTCTTCTTTTAAATTCTGTGCTCTTTTTCACTTCTCCTTGTGGCCTTCAAATACTTCAAAAGAAGTGTTGCTGGAGCGGGCTTTGCCCAATTGTAAAGAACAGAAGGAGCTAAATATAAACCAGCCTCAGAGCAAACTTTGCTTTCAGTCAAGGCCAAACATGGCCAGCCTTTATTAGTGCTTAGATATGAATTTCCTACCACATCTTATGCATGTTCTCTTTTGTTATCTGTTTCCTTAAAAAGAGGCCTTGCTCCTAGAGCAAAAGACAGAGAGAGTCCAAAATGTCACATCCAGCTCAAAGCCCAAGAGACAAAGGACAAAGCCATGCAATGTTTCCCAGGCCTGGGCTCCAGGGGCCTGGTGAGATGAATGAGCAGAGGGCGCTCTTTTCTGATGACCTCTGTTCCCAGGTACCACGAGATAATGTAGCCCTGTCTCATGACGGTGCACATAGTCCGCGTTCCACCTCCGTGCGCATCGCCTGCCCCATGACGGGGGGCAGCCCTTTTCTAATCTTCTAGCCATCCATTATTACCATATAGGGAAAAAAAGCCTCAAGCCCACTGTGAGGCATGGCACCAAAGGAGATTTTCTTTAGAAGTTTGTTTCTCGCTCGAAGCACTGAGTTTAACCATCCCTGTGGGTGAATGCGTGTTATAATGGAAGCCTCAAAATGATCTCTAACTGCAGTTTCCTTCCCTCTGTCCTGTGAGAATGTGTAACTGATACCCAGGGACCAATGGGAAATTTAACTTTTATAATTTTGGGGCCAAAGGGAGCAGCTCTTACAGGGTACAAGCAGGCTCTGAGAAGAAAGCCCTTGGGACTGGAAATAACAAACATGTTTCCGAGAGGAGAAGGAAAACGGACCACGGAAACACTCAGTGTAGGAGCTTTTGGCAGAGCCTGTGAGGAGTGCAGGAATGCTTTAGCTGATATAAACCATTTTTTTTCCCCTTGGCTGATCTGCATACATATTTTTCAGCTCTTTAAAATTCAAGGGAAATGTGAAGCATGAATCAGCTGAATTTGTAGTCCAGCAATTTTTATTTTGGTGGAAATGGTGTTTCTCCCAAATAAAAGCTTACAAAAATAAGAACTATGTAATAAAGATGTGCTAGTTGCTGGCACTTGAGGTTTTCAGAACAATGCATACTATTTTTGAGGAGGCTATAAGATCTTGTAAAAGCCAAGAGCCCTTGGCGGGGAACGTGACAGTGCTTATCTTGGTTCCAAGCAGGGTTTCTCAACCTGCCGTTTAGGCTTGGATGAGTCTTGCTCGTATGCAGGGTCGTCCTGTGCACCGTCGGGTGTTTATCAAATTCCCTGGCCTCTATTCCCTCGGAGCCAGCAAAATTCCTACAGTTATGTCAATCAGAGATGTTTCTCAAATATTGCTACATGTCCTCTGGGGTGAGGTTGGGGGGGGGCAAAGAAAGCAAAAGAAAATGTCTTATGAAAAATGTGAGTTTATTGGAGGGAGAGTGTTTAAAAGGAAGGCAACTGGATTTTAAAGGTGCTCAGAATGCCTGTTCCCTCGCTGATGACTATATAAGTGTCTCTTAAGCATCTCTGCTAGCCCAGCCTTGCCCACATGACACTTTACCAGGGGTTATCAGATTCAGCAAAACCAAAAACAAGACGCCTAGTTAAATTTATAGTTAGATAAACAGCTAATATTTTTTCAGCGTAATTTCCCTCCATGCAATATTTGGGACATACCTAGAGGAAAAATTACTTGTTTGTCTGATATCAAAATTAAACTGGGAGTCTTGTGTTGCATCAGACCATCCCAGTCACCTGTTCCTGGGTCTAGCACCTGCTGTGACACAGCATCTGTTCTGATATTCAAGTAAGTACCTCGATAGCCTGGTCATCTTATGGACCAGATCTTACCCCCAGGTTTCCCCACAGGAGGATGCAAAGCAGTTCCACCCCTTTCCTCTGCCCTCCTCAAGTCCGCGTCCGAGTTTTGGTTTTCTATATTTGTTGGTTCTTTTGTCAGCTCAGCAGGTGCTGGTCCTTTGTCATCCAAATCTCACCCAGACTTCAAGGCTTAGGGCAAGTGGCGTCTCCTGTATGTAACCTTCCTTGATAGCTTCAGCACACATAGCCATTTCCCTACCCTGAGTTCCTACAGCTGTGTGTGATTAAAAGCTACCAAATCTCTCTTTTTCTGACATAGTCTCTAGTACCTGGATTTTATAAGATCCTGAGCTCTCAGTGGTAGGAGCCATGGCTTTTGGTGAGCACTTAATACTCAGTGACATTTCTGATGGTTGCCTGATAAGCACTACCCAGACCAGACTCAGCAGGAAAATGCTATCAGGGCAAGAAGTCCTTTACTGTATATAATGGTCCGTCGGCAACTGGTTTCCTTAATCAAAGAGATTCGCTGGTTCATTGAAAGTTTTTAGTCTTTTATGTGAAATTATAAATAATGAGAAAATAATAAATAATAAGAAAACTCCTGCAGTAGATACTTTGTTCCCCTGGTGACTGGCAGCTTTGCTATGCTAGTTATTAAGCAGGGGCAAAGTCACAGCTATGTTGTGTGTGCACAGGTCCTGCCACTGTCCTCCTCTTCCTCATGATATTTCTTCCCTCTGATTTTTATATTTAATCTCTTTGTGGCTTTGGCTTATGTTCACTTTCTTGGGTGGAGCAATGGTTCCTATCTTGGTATCTCATTAACTAAAATTTTAATTAAAATGTACTGAAGGACTGCCATTGGGTGGGAAAGTGTTATACTTTTTTTTTTTTTTTTTTTTTTTGGTATTGGGAATAGAACTCAGGATCTTGCACTTGCCAGGCAGGTTCTTGTACCACTGAGCTATACTCCTGGCCCAAAAGTGTTATACTTTACAAGTGGATTTATAGTTTTTGACTATATTTAATAAATTTTCAGAAAAGTTATTCAGTATCTTCTAGTTATTGTTCTTCTTCTTTTGGTTATTTAATATACACTTGTGGAAAGAATGGGCCAGAATCACATTTCTCTATCCATAAATTAATATGGAGGCATTCATATCCTAGAGCAAAGCAAATTTTTCTCCTTGTGGCAATCCTCACCACAAATAAAAACTATGCCTATATCTATATCTATAGGCACATATATAATGATACATATTATATATAATTTCATTAAATAAACATACACACATACCCCCCCACATATATACATTTAAGTTTTCTCTTGGTTACACATGTATTTGAGGTTACGCTGCAGTTTGAGTTTATCTGAGAAAAATATGCTTTTATAAGTGAATTTATAAAATATGCTTTTATAATGATACAAAAATATGCTTTTATAATGATACCAAAATTGTACAACAAAGGAAACTTTAGTTACTCAGAAGATTAAAGTTGCTTTGGGGTATCAGAATAACTTCACATAGTGAATGAATAAAATCAAATAGCATTCACTCTGGGCTTTGCTAATGTCAGAGAAGTGTTTATTTTTAAGATCATAGGCAAAAGTTTCATCAGAAAAAATATTGGAAATTAAAGTAACTTTTAAATCAGTAAGTGTGATATAATTCTAATTAAATTTTACATTTTAGTCACTTGTCTTCTGCACTGGAAAATGTATGATATGGCTTTACTTGGATGTATTAGTTTTGTGAGTATTAAAATAAGCATTCAAGATAAAATTATTTTGAGGCTCATCCCCTTTTTTTTAAAGAATAGATTATGAATATGTTGCCCCCACAGAACTGTTTATTCCACTTCTTTTTAAATGAGACTTTTAAAATACTTTTGTACAGTGGAATTTTGAATACTACAGGTTTTTGAGTTGCCCTCCCTTGAAATGTAGAAATGATTCTTGCAAGAGCATCTATGGTTCACAAATTGCTGGGACAATTTCCTACCACTTAGGACACAAGTGAGTGGGTCCATTAAACTCATTAATCCTGAGCCTTGGATATTTTCTTGGATAAAATTCCCATAGGAAGTAACAAAAATTATTCACAAGAATCCAAAGGCAAAACTTACTTGATTCCTCTTTAACTATAGTTTGGAGATTTTTAGAGAAGCCCAATGTCTAAGTTATTTTATGCAGCAATGGTCACAAAACTATCTCATCAGTAAAAGGGGTTAAACACATTCTGCAAGTAAGAAAAGGTGCTGCTGAAACTTTGTGGAAGCAGATCTATTCGAAAGAACACTTTAAGATTCTCAGTTTGATTAGTCTTTTAGTATTTTTATAGCTAAGAGTAGTAGATATTGAGCAAACTGGAAATATTCATTACTGATATGCTTAATGTGTTTTAGACTTTCAGTTTGGTATTTTAACAACTCATTAGTGGTTAGATATTAGGGTTGTGTTTTTTCTTCTTTGATGTGGTATAATTTAAGTAGATTCACATGAATTTAGCACAGGCGCTGACCTTGTCCCTTCTGGTGGCTAGAAATCTAGGACAGAAACCAGGGGCATAACTGAAAAACTGAATATTTAGTGGTTCTAACTAATGATGTTTTGTTTTAATTTTTTAGTTACAGATAGAAAAAATTGAAAGCCTATTGAAATTTTTTTTAAAGAAGCAGTCAACTCTTAGCTCTCTGTTTTCTGGGAGATTGGGTTGTTTCTCTGTTTTGTTCAACATATTTCCAGCATTACATGTTTTATTTGGTCTCTGAGAGACCGAATATGAAAGTGAAAAATAACAGTTTCCAGTTTTTAAAGTTTCTGGGTCTTCAGATTTAGGTAAGCCAAATATCTATGTCATTGTCTAAGTGGAATACTTTGTTTTTTATGGTGCAATTCAAATGCTTTAAATCTTAGGCTTGCTCTTTTAGATCACTGGTCTCCAGTTCTGGCAGCCAGATGTTTCATAAATTTAAAAAAGTTGTTTCAAGGATTCAAACTTGCATTTTACAAAGTTTATGTGTGATGTGTAATGTTTACCAATATGAGTTCTTATAGAAACGTAATATTTAATTGCTCATGTGGCTATATCTTAATTGTCCAACAAGACTCCTAGTTTTTTGATTCAGGGGTATTTAAATTTGTTTTGGTATTATTCCCCATATCTGGAAAGACTCTTTCAGATCATTTGTTCATTGATTGATTAGTCCCATGTCTCACCTAATCAAACAATAGAAATAAGCAATTTTAGGATCTCATTCGCTAAACCTGGTATCAACCAGATGTGGCAAATTCCTAATGACATCTGCCATGTTCTGCCTCTGTCAAATCCAGCTCAAGCCAACTTGACCAAAGTGATTCTGACAAAGGTTATATATAGCGTCAAGTAACTTTGTTGATTATCCAAAACATATCTGAATTCATCCTTTGAATAATACTGTGATGAAGACTGAAGAAGTGGAAGAATTGTCATTCCGAAGACAAGTGAACAAGCCACATGTGGGGGGACTGCTCTCTTTACTGAATCTTATTTCTGTCAGTCAATTTCTTCAGCCAACTCTAGATTTGTTATAAATTCACAATTTTCCCCAACTTCTACTATCTGAAATCAATAAAGGAACTTCCAGAAGTTTTTATTGTAAATTTTCTTTTCAGGATAAGAATGAAGAAACAGTCTCAACAGTGAAAGGCACTGTCTGTGGCCATAGCTACTTACCAGCTCCGCGTTGTTCGCCGGCAGCTTGTACGAATAGGAGTAGGGGTAGAGTAACATCTGGGAGTACGAGTGGATTGTCAGGTACGCCTTGATGGAAGAGAGATTCTTCCGGATGAAGTCAGTGAGGGCTTTGGTCTCCTTTTCAGACTCTGCGGTGGGTCCACAATACGTTTCAGAACAGGGGTTTGTAGACGCTCCATTTTCTGGGTAAAAAATAATTGTTGTGAATGGCCAATAATTATTTACTGAAGTTCTCACAGAGGGTGTTCTTATGTTTCAAAAATTCTAGTTAGTTAGTTACCTACAAATCGTTTTCCTTGGAGTCCTAGTACTTTTCCTGCACTGTACACTTGGGGCTGTATTTAGCTCCAAGATTAGGGTTAGTATGCTTTTAAGATGACATGATGAAAAACTAGGTGTGAAATCACCGATGTGTCCTGGTGCAGTATTACTCCACGGGATCAATACGGTGTAAGGTAGTTAATAAGGTCAAAGTTAATATGATCATTATTCACTGCATAACAATTTTATTTAAATAATTTTTTCTTTCAGTTTTTTATTAGTACATATTTACAGTGCAGAGTGTTTACATTTCTTGCGTGGAGTTGGTGCACGTTGAGAACACATCTTTATTTCTTTTTTCATCCCTTTTCCCTCCCTCCCTCACGGCTCTTGACCCCCCCCCTTCCCATTTGAAAAAGGTCTATCTCCCTGCTTCCTGGGGTCTTTTATTTTGCCCTTTATTTATATTTTGGATTTTTCCTAGAAAAGAAACCAATGCAATATTTAGGGTTGTGCGTCTGATTTATTTCACTTTATATTATGGTCTCAAGGTGCCTCCATTTTTCTACAAATGACCCAAATTCATCCTTCTTTATGGTAGAGTGTGGCTTTCTGTAGAGATTCACTAGTCCAGGCTCTCTAGACTGCACATCCCAAAGTTAGTAGTCTGATTTGTGAAGCATTATGACTCTACAATCTGACACAGTTGGAAAGACAAGACTTCTCAATATATTTTGTCAAATGAATTAATAAACTACTGTCTGTGCTTTTAGAAAGTTAGAACCCTAAAGTATAAATTCTTTACCATTTTTCCTGTTTTAGGCTCTGCTAGGTTTTCTTATGTTGTTTTTCTTCTTATGCTTTTAAAGTGTTGTACGCAAAATAGTCAGATACCTACCACACCAACCAGCTTTAAAATTTCTGTTGGGGTCTACACCAAGACAGGAAACTCCAGCCTGGGTGGAGCGGGTCTTTCTCCACATTCGATTCTGAAAGTAGATAATGTGATGAGAACATGTATTGTAGAAAGTTGGCTTTAATTTCATCAGTTCCTCTCCATAGTGGTTCATATACCGAGGTCCAGGTGTAGATGTAGCCATCGATATTAAACACGGGCAGGATATAAAAGTCTAATTTATTCAGCAACTCTGTCATCTGGATCTCTTGTCCATAGGTGCGTACAGCCTGTGTGTGAATTACAAAGCAGAAATTTATGCCAAAATGCAATATAATGCTGATAAAATTTACACAGATTGGATAAATGCTGACTTTGACAATGAAAGCAGTGTTCTAAACTGATGTGGTCAAACCTAACACTTTTTAAAGCAACTGACAAATTATCACGTTTTTGATTTTTGTTTGTTTGTGTAAAATTATTATTTCTCATTCTCCTCTGCTCCTGGGATGCTTCTATTTCATCCATAAATAACTCACATATATTAGCTTTATTTTAACGTTCTACGTGAAAGATTTAATAACATTAAAAACTTAAAAATTTCCTTTGGGATAGTAGCTGCAACACTTTGCTATTAAAATTAATAGGATACAAGGGAGTAGGACCTACTCCTAGGAGATAAGAGACAGCTGCAGGTGACTGTTCCTTATAGCCTCTTCTAGAAATTTATTTATTACTTATGAAGCCTCCTGAAGATTTCCTTATTAGAGGAAAATATGGAAGGAAAATGAGATTGTCTCTTGTGAGAAAAATTAATGGATTTTGAGGAGGCTCTCATACATTTTTCAGTTTGCTTAATGAATGGGAGTCTCTTCTTTATCCTCTTTTTAGAGAAAGGAAACCACTGAGGAGCCAGTTCTCCCTGTTAAGCAATGTGAACCCTTCACTATGAATGAAGGACGTTATGCTCCTCTAATATGTTCTCTTCATCACAGGCCCTCTGCCCCAGCATCCTACAAAATTTAAACTCAACCCTTCCCTAGACTGGCTTGAATGAACTTGAAAATATATGGGTTCTTTGTGTGAATGACTTTTATGTACATTTTATGCCTCTACATTAAGTCTGCTCTCTGCACTGTAAGCTTCTCCTTTTAATTAATATATTCTGGAGGCAAACACTTTGTAAATTCATGAATATTTCTTTCTTCTTACATACTTACTGACTTTTGGGTTACTCTTTTGGATTTTTCTGAAACAGCATTCAAAGGCTTATATTTTGTTCATATATTTTGATCTTATATTTTGTTCATTCTTACTCCACATATTAGTTATGTTTTTTCTGCAGGTAGTAACTGCTTCTTTCCTATTTATTTATTTATGAAATGATTGCTGTCACTATGGACTAACAAATATTTAAAATTTTTATTTTTAAAGATTAGTAAGAGACCATGTTCAAATTGCTAGTTTATTCACAGCCATTAATTTTTAGATGACCGATCCACTATTATAGCTGTTAGCCTGTCTAACAAAGGTGAATTTAAAGATTCAGAGGAGTGAAATTTAAATAAATGTAATTTATTTTAACTTAAAATCCTTGTTTACAAAGTATGCTGGTAAAAGTTGAAATCACTTGCCAAATATAAGAACTTGGAATTGTGGGTTTTCTCCTGCATTATTGTCTCTTATTATAGATTATAAGGAGTTACTTAAAATTAAAAATATTTTCTTCTTCCTTTTGCCCAAAATCACTGTGCATACTGACCTCTCTCACAAACCACTGGCAAAATGCAGGAGAAATCCACTCCCGCGCATGGAAACCACAATCTATGAAGACAGCAGGCTTGTTTGACTTAGCTTTGCCAACCTAGAGTGAACCAAAGGAAAAGAGAAATTGTGATCCATCACATGGCCTTCAGGGTTAACATTCACTACCTTCCTCTGCTTTGGACTCAACAGGTGAAGCCTGACACCAGCAAGTCATACATCCTGTGATTAAGTTAAAGCACATCACTAGCCCAGTATACTCTTGCCACTAGACACTCACAATGTTTGAGCTGCAAGCTTACATGACTGTTTATTATTTTTATTAAGCTTGACAAGCTCATACTTCTAGAAGATGCTTGATTACCCTGCTTAATTGTACTCATGTGGAGGTTATTTTTAGCTGCTATTAATAGGTGACATGACCAAGACAACTGGATGAGTAATTAGGACTAATCATGATTCTTGCTAATCTTCTAAGCATTTTTCCTTCTTGCCACTTGCTTTCTTATCTTTTCATGCTCTTCATTAGAATTACATGACAAAACTGGCATCAGAGGCTGACAGAAACAAATTGGTGATATGCTTTGTAATGTTGCCTGATAGACGTGAAGTTTATGAACCTCTTTAGCAGATGAATTTGCAAACAACAGCTGGGAGAGAAGAATTTCATCAAGGTAGACGAACATTTACGTTGCTTACAGGAATGTGGTTAAATTTATGGTGCTTCTTTTATTGCATTTTCTTTTTGAATAAATCAAAATAATGACTTCAGATTTCACATATGATAAAAGAAGCTGGGGAATCTGTTTTGACTCCCTAGGGGATAGAGGCAGGAAAAGAGTTATAACAGTGTTTGGGCTAAGCATGTTGTCTGCAAAACAGATGTTAATGCATTCGAATTCATTGATTTAAAGCCTTCAGACATGGCAAGGTCATGACTAAAAATAATTACCTTGAGGAGGTACATTGACCGTCCTTCAAACGTGGTTCCGATGACACTGCGAGAAACGAGACTTGGATTCTCAGCGGTGATTTGTTGAGTCCAGGCCTCTATCTACCAAAGGGGATAATTTGTGGATTAATGCGGCATTCTTGGCTCAATTCCCAAAGCAATGTCTGTGAAAACCATGTGTACAACGTACCTTTTCCCAGTTGTTGTACTTCGTATAACTGTGTCCCGTTGCACGGCTGTGGCTGTCAAACTGAGCCTCCATCGCACTCCTCAGGTTGCTTATCAGTACCCTACAAGGAAGCAAAGGGGATGCTCCTGAGGACATGAACATATCACCTGCCCCCGCATCCTCACACGTGAAATGACAGTCACTGCGTTAGTAGGCGGGACCATGCATTCTTCAAGGATGCGCATGTTGTTCTTTCATCGCCCTGGTGCTCTTTAGTCAGATTTGGACCAGGGTGGTTCTGTTACTGGTCAGAAAGAGTACGTCACCAAGAAGGGTACTGGAAGGTGTGCACTAGGCTGGCTCTTCCTCAGCCCCAATGTCACGTTGGTGGGTGTCTTTAGTTCCCAGGTACGTGGGCATTCTGAGTCAGGGTGTTGAGTGTCCGAACATCAATATGTACTGGAGGCCTGTCTGTGTCATTCTCAGGACTGTCCTGGTTTTAAAACTACAAGTCCCACATCCCAGAAACCCACTCAGTCCCAGGGAAACAGAATCAGTTGGTTTCTCTAGGTTTTGAGAAGAAGATTTCTGTGCCTGGAAATTCAGAAATAGTAACAAGCTAAAAATTAACTAGGGAAAAGAACACTAAGTTTATTATTTATTTATTCATTTATGTTTTTTTGAGGCAGTGTCTCGCTATGCAGTTCCGGCTGACCTTGAGCTCACTTTGTAGTTTAGGCTGGGCTCAAACTTGTGAGGATCCTCCTGCCTCAGCCTCCTGAGTGCAGCGATTACAGATGTGTGCCACCATGAAGAGCACTAAGTTTAAAGAACTAGTTTTTACTTACATATTTGGCTGGCTTAAGCAATTTAACAGTAGGAAGCAAGGTAATATGACAATGGGTGGTATAACCTTTGAGGCTAGCCTATTCTTATAAATGCATGGTGCTTTTGAAAGTTGCAATTCAGAGAGACAGGCTTGAAAGTCTCTCTCTCTCTCTCTCTTTCTCTCTCTCTGTCTTTCTCTGTGTGTGTGTGTTCATTTCCCTTTGCTACTCTGAAAAGAAAGGGGTTTGCAAGGGACACAATTTTATGGACTTTAATGTCTTTGATTGCAGACCTATGAATCTTACAGACAGAGACCAGTGTGCAGGACCTTCCGTTATTTCCAATCAAGCCTTGAGATGGTTTTATCTGACAGACAGAGAGCTGTAGACACACATCAAAAGTCTGCTTTGCTTCTGCTGCCCCAAGGGCATTCTGATGAGTCTGTCAGGAACTTCCTGTGAACCTCCCTCCTAGCTGCTCCTTCATTTGGTGAACTTGGGTATCAACTTGTTTATGGAAAATGCAATAAATTAATACTAAATAGTATCTGCTTCCCTGCAAATGGAAAATACTGTTTTAAGGGCTTAACTGTCTCAAGAAATACTGTCTTAAAAAATGAAAAGGTTCAGACCTTAAAATTTATTCTGCAGAAAGTATTGGAGAGTCATAACATTTTGTTAGTATACTCATTTTCTATGGCTTCTTAAATTAGCACAAACTTAGAGGCTGAGAGCAAGACACATTTAGTATTTTACACTTCCACAGGTTAGATGTCCAGTGCAGGCTGCAGTGAGCAGAAAGCAAGCTGTCCACAAGGATGTGTTCCTTTCAAGTTTCCAGGGAGAATCTGATCTGTTGGAGCCCTCAGAAGCTCCTGGAAGCTCTTTGCATTTCCTGCTGTGGCCCTCTCCCTCCGTCTTCAGAGCTAGCAATAGTGAATCAAATTGTCCTGTCCACTCTGGCTTCCCCTTCTGCTTTGTACTTTTAAGGAAGTGTGTGGTTACACTGGACTGTCAGGCCGACCCAGGATAGTCTTCCTATTTTAAGTCAACTGGTTAGGAACCTTAAGTTATCCATTACCTTAATTTCTCTTAGTGAGGTACTGTACCATATTCAGACACACTGGGCACTAGGATGTAGACATTTCTGGGGGCTATCATTCTGCCTACTACAGTTAGGAACAAGGATTACGGTAAGTGTCATAACTATGTTTTATATCCAAATGAGGTGGCAAGAAAATAAGGTGGAAGTAGAAGAAATCTTAAATTAAGGATAGAAAAAAGCAATATTATAGTTTGGCTGAAGTCATTAATTGGTCTTAGAAAAGTCATTTAATCTTTGGGCCTTAATTTAATAAGTTTTAGAATGGGGTTATTTGGGTGGTGGATACTCAAATGTCCTTTTGAATTCCAAAACGTAAGGATGTGACTCAACACACAGGGCTTAGTTTTTTACACAGATGTTTTCCGAGGTATATGAATTTCTTCTTGGCCAATGAACACTTTTATCTACTCTAAGAGAAGACACAATAAATTAAAGCCTGGAATAGAGATTGTTTAGGAAAAAATACATAAATAGAACACAAAACAAACTGGAATGAATGAAAAACTGGAGACTTAAAAAATCAAATGGAAGAAAACAACTGCATTTATTCCAGCATCATCAATTTGAAATATCATCCTAACAAGTGTGGACTTCTCTGACTGAATTACAAAAGAAGAGCTAGAGAGAGAGAAAGAGAGAGAGACAGAGAAAGAGAGACAGAGAGACGGGGAGAGAGAGACAGAGGGAGACAGAAGGAGAGATACTTTAACCAGATTTTCCATTGTCAGTGATTAAGCAAAACAGCATCTAGGTCATAAGGCTTCTTTGTGGCTGCTTAGAGAAAAGATAACAGTCAGTTGCTGCCGGGCATTCACAGCTTCAGAACTTTTGTAGATATCTTTGTTTAGGGCTATCCTGATGGCTATTTCCAATCTGTCCAGTACCAGTTTGAGGAAGTAGTGGAGAACAAAACTTCGAGAACATACAGCTGTTCTTTCACTGCACCCAACTCTCACTGATATAATATTAGTTAGAAGAGTTGGTGAGCGTGTGGGGGCTCGTGTTGTTGGTTGGTACATTCTGTGAGAGTTATTACGGTGCTAAATGTTAAACATTTTCATCAATAACCAGAACAAAGAAGCATTAAAACAATAGTTAAACTCAAGATGACACCCAAGAGTAAATGTATTCTTTAGTAACTTTAGAAACAGCATCAAAATGAGGTTAAAATGTGGTGCTAACTTCTGCCTGATGACAGGGGATTGACCTCAAATGATCCTTTCCAGCCTCATGATTATTTGATTTTATTAGATTTAGGACAAAGTACTACTTTAGCTATATAACAAAATATTATTACTAAATCATGAGCTACTATTGTAGAAGATTAAAACAATGCCTCTTAATAGAATAGGGATCACATTACAGCTCCGAAATACAGAGGCATGTACACTATTTTTAAATTTTATATGCACCTTTTATAGTACCATTCAACTTCTTTTCTCCTTTTTAAAAATATGCAAGAAAATTAGATAACCATGACTCCTAACAAAGCAAGTAACACACTGTCTGACAAGGAAAGGAAGAAATGATTCGATTTTATCTCTTCTTCAGATTTGGGAAAACAGAACATTTGTTAAGGTCCTTCTCACTTCTACTGAAGAACTCAGCAATGTGCACATGTTGTCCAAGGACATTTTCCTGTCTGGCTCTGAAATGTGCAGAAAAATGATCGGATAGGCAGTTAGCAACAATTAGCACATCCCTGGATTGTACAGGGAAAAGGCAAACTTCCTGAATTTGCAGGAAGGAATTCTGTGAAAGGCTGCCCACCAATAGGTTCTGTCAACTTAGCTTCAAATCAGAAGCTGAGATTCACATTATCCAACTCCTAGACTTCCCCCATATGAGGGTACCACCCAGACATATAAAGCTATAGTTTCCTTCTTGCACACATTTTGAATTTTTTGTGTGATATTACAAGATTTGACTACAATGATAAGTTTTGCCCAAGAGGGTAGGAGGTGGGAGCCATCAAAAAATCTGACAAGTTAAATTGGTGCCATGTGGGGCGTGCACACACACAGTCACACACAAACGCAAGTGCAAGTCCTTGCCAGCAGGACACCTTCTAAATACACATCAGTTACCGTATGAAGTAATAATGGGATGCACAGGGACTCCTTGCAGCCCAGCAAGGATATTGCTACTGTACTTCTTAGGATTTACAGGGGCTTATTATTATTTAATATTTAGAAAATTACGTGCTACCATTGTGCTCAGCAGTGGAGAGAAACAAAAATTAACAAGATCTTTGCCCTCAAGCAGCACCCTATGTTCTGGGTAAGACAACATTCCATAGTGCCCCCAAGTTTCCCACTAAAAAAACGAAGTGCATTTTCTGCTGAACAGGGTCAACGGAGACGGAGGTGGGATCAGAAGTTGTTTTACTGTTTTGCGGTATGAGTAGAACTGGGACATAATTCAGGCGCTAATATGAGTTGCTGGTTGCTGATCTTCCTTCGTTTCTCCTTAAACAATTCTAAAAAACTTCATCCTCTGGAATGTTGCTGAGCTTCCTACAGGCTAGGATTCCAGAATTCCTTCCTATCTAATAAGAGCAAAATGTCACAGACATGAATCTTAAGCACAGTTTGAAACTTACAAGGTTGTATTTCTGTTTTAAAAAGACAGTTGATACCAAAGGTTACGCTTTGAAACTTCCCTCAGGCAAAGCAGGTAGTGAAGCCAGATAAGGCAGGATAATGGGGTCAAACATAACAGTTTTGCTGATCCTTGAAAAAGGGTAATGTACTTTCCCTCTTTGTATAGTAGTGAGCCGTAGCGTCCTTCTCAGTGATATAATACCAGTTGCAACTTATTCAGATACTGTTTTGTTTCAATTCCACAGCAGCCCTTTGACAGCGGCATTGTATCTTCTCCTTAGGTATGGAATCCGAAGCTCAGAAAGGATAAGCAAATTACCCAGTGTCTTACAGCGAGGAAGTTGCAGAGCTGAGATCAGAATCAATCCAAGGCTTTTTCCAAAGCCTTTACTCAATGTGCTATGCTACACCATTTCTGAGGTGGTACAGATTTTACAGGCACTGAGTCTGACATCCTCACTGGTACAAATACTGTTTTTTTTTTTTTTGTATCATTAAGATGCAAAAAAACAACACAAATTTTCTAATGTGAAGATTATTTAGGTCCATTTTCTCCAAACATAATGAAGACCTGAGGGTCTGGTAGGGGTTTGTTGGATAAACATTTGAATACTTGGAACTAGAGCTTCAGAATTTTTCTTTCCTCTTCCCTGGTCCACTTTTGGAGGAAGAGCTCTGCTTTGTACTAAAGACCTTAGTTTTTCTTTTCCTTCCTGTAAATGCCTCCAGGCTCTTTACCACCTCTGGGCCTATGGTCCATTCTCTGTCTAGAGTGTGGGTTTTTCCTTGTCTTTGACTAACCCCTCCTCATCATTTAGTTCTCAGCTAAAGCCTCATTTTTTAAGGTAGCTTTCCTTGACTCTTGGACGTGGTTGTTCCCTTCAGTTTCTATCTCTCCACCCTTCCTAACATCTATTATATATTACTGAAATTTCTTATTTAAAGCCTGCCTTTTCGTACAGGGGAGGAGGCCGGGTCCAGTCTTTTTAGTACTTGATACATGTAAGCATGTTGGATTGATGAAGGACAACTGTCTCTTAGGAAGGCGCTGTCATCTTTTAACCCCTCGATGCACCAGTGTGATGTTTGGGGAGAGTAGACATAGGAGATCGGTTTAGTCAACTCTACCGTACATCTTTGGGGAATCAGTTTTCTTTCTTTGGGTTCCCTCCACCCTTTCCTCTACCAGCACAGACTGTGATGGGATCTTGGGAAATGGACAGACAGGTTGCTCAGATTGTCTCTAGTCTTGTTTTTAAATTAAGGGAACAGAAAGAACCCTCTGGACTCACAACTGGTCAGATTACCCAGAAAGAATACTTGATACACACACATGATATTTAGCTCAGAGAAAAGGCTCAGGGTTCAATCTCTAGTACCACAAACAAAATGAAACAAAGTAAAACGAAACAAAAGCACTTATATATGGTTGATAATAGAATGTCCATTGGTTTGGCCTGCACTCTTCTAAAGTCATAACAGATTAGATTTCTAGCTACAGAGTTGAGATTCAGGAGTCAAACTCATTATCATCAGAGCAATAACCAAACATAAAATTCACCAAGACTGAAGCCTGAAGCAATCCAAGACTAGTGCTGCTGTTACCTCTTGGCGAGGCTGTGGGGAAGGCCTGGTTTTGGTCTTACTTTTTCCTTCCTGGAAATCAAAGACTCAGATAAAAGCATACAAATGCGAGAGAATTCATGGCTACAACACATACACTTACTCATAGTGTAGTTCATTCTTCTCCAGGAAGTCTTCCACATTGACAATATCTTCTGCTTTCACGTGGAAGTCGACTGTGCTGTGAAGCTTGATTTGTGTGACAGAATCTGGTTTCCAGAAGTCAATCTAAATAAAAATCAAACTATCCTGTTTTAGATTTATGTAGTTCAACACAGGGGTAATCTGATAGCACACTGTTATACTATTCCCCTGAGTTATTTTCAGAATAAAATTACTCATGCAGTCTCTTAAAAATATCTCCTTTGAGTGAACAAAGTTTGGGACTAAGCAGTTAGATGTCTACAACAATGTTTACAAATACAGATATAACCTTAATTGATTATCAACAAGCATGAAGAGCCTATCATTACATTTTATAATACTAGTTAACTGCAGTGTTCTATGGCTGCTCTTTTCTGTTTATTGATTTTTTTCTGGAGCTCTTGCTTGTTGTGGTATCGGTCTTTGTAACAGTGGATAAATGTCTGAATGAATGACAATGAATGAATCACAGCCAGCAAATTTTGTGGCAAAAAATCGAGCTTTACCTTTTCCTTTTTAATGAGCTTATTTTATGAGTTTATCTTGGAACTTAACTCTGTGCAAGTCTTAGTAACCTGCGGCACCAGGCTCATCCTTGATCTCTGGAGGGTGCATAGAAAGAAACAAGGTATCTTTCCATAGCAAATGTCTGGGCACCCTGGCTAGAAAGAAAATACACTTGGGCATCCAGTAATGTTCTGATATTTTCATGTATGTAGTTACTTATTAGCTATTATTGAGGACTTATTTTACAAAGGGCCCTGTGCCTGAGATTATGGGTATACTAGTAAGCACATGGAGCATGACCTCTGTCTCCATGGAGGAACTTTAGAAAAAATTAAGTACAAAATAATAGGATGACATATTTGATGATTCGAATGCATTTCTTCATGCATATGTGGTTTTAAATATCCATCATCCCCAGTTTATTAAGTAAACTATATTGGCACAGGCAGGAGTGTGTTTTCCTGTTTTTCCCTTTCTAAGCAGAGGCCCAGAAGAATGGGGTGAGCCTGACACCGCGTCTTTCTTTGCCTCTGTGCTTCATGGAGCTCCTGTTTGTATGTCTGTGGGTTAGTCTTAGGCTTGGTATGTGAGTGGTGCTGATCGTTAGAACCATTACCTGCAAACTGGAAGTTTGGGCAGACTTAGAGACTATGGGAAAAACTGAGGGGATACAGTTTCAAGATTATTTGATTTAAGATATCCGTGTGGGGAATCCAACATCCTTTATTCTATCCTGGTTGTCTTCAAAGCACTGTAGAAGTCCAGTGAGTTCTGAGCCATGGGTTATGTCTAAAGAGAAAGCTGGGCCAATGGGAGGCAGGGACTGAGAGTCTCTCCAAAGGATTCCGGAAGCAAAGGTGTGGATGCGGTTATCACCAGAGGACGTGAAAGGAGGGAGTATTGATGGTTGAATAAGCTGTAGCCCAGTGAGTCAAGGGTTACAGGACAAAGACAAGAGGTTCAGTGTCAGAGGAGGAAGGACCAAGGCATGCCGTGATAAGGCAGAGAAAACAGGAGGCTGGTGATAAATTCTGGTAAGCCAGTGCTGGCCAGAGAAGGGTAGTGAAGATAAGACATTATAAGACAATGTATATTTTTGAAAGCTGGAGCTGCATTTGTGTTCCTAAATATGTTCCTCTCAGTCCAAGGTAATGAAGCAGAGGAAAGTTTGCCTTTATTATAGACACAGACGTTCGGCTCTAGCAAAGCACAAAGAGTCCGGAGGTGTCGGCAGCCCACCTGGACTGCTCCTCCTTACTTGCACATAATTGCTGGGACTTTTCATGTGCTCAGGGGACTCCTTGTGTAGCAGATCTGCATCTCTTTCCCTCAGAACTGAGGAAAGCCCACTATGAGCTCCAGGTTGGCAGGAGGTGCCAGTGGTCCGGCTTTCGGTAGAGCTCCTCAGTAACTCTGAGTAGTTCTCTAGGTTCCTCAGCAACTTGGAATAATTTTTTAATGGTGGAATAATTTTGAAATGTGTAATTCGTAGTCTTTTGTGAAGTTTCTCCGTGGGCTGAGCTCCAGCTGTCCTCTGCGGCCCCCAGTTTAGAAGTGCTGCACCCTTGATGATTGCCTTCCCTTCCCAGCATCATTCCTCACTTTACAAACTTTTCTTGCCCCCAGTTTAGAAGTGCTGCACCCTTGATGATTGCCTTCCCTTCCCAGCATCATTCCTCACTTTACAAACTTTTCTTACCAGTGCTACCTGCACTCTCAAGCAAAATCCTTTCTATCTTGTCTCAGGGTTTGCTCTGAATGGATCCCTATTAAGATGCTAGTGTTCCACTCTGTGTGATGTCTTTGCTGGTGGCTGTAAGACAACCTTGAATATGATTCTCTTTCTGGCGTTAAACTGAAAATTGCTTTCTCTAAAGTCCCAAGCTCTTGCCCGTTGGCTCTTGCTTTGTGAAGTAGAAGACCCCTGTAAGATTCTGCTGTGAGAATGGACTCTTTAACAGGGCATGGGGATGGAAATCTGCAGACCTAATCTGAGGTTAGATATTTCAGTTTGACATGGCTACAATTGGTCAGTAAACCTGTCAGTACGCAATAGTGTGGAGTGTTGCAGGTGTGAGACAGACTAAGTCTGTACTTCTGTGCAGCAGAAGTACAACTGGGCATCAGGAACAAAGCTATATCCTCATAGTTGCTTGTAAGCCCACCAGGTACGGACACAAATAAACTCAAAGCAGCAGCACAAGGAGATATTATGGACTTCAGGAATTACCAAGAGTTTGTGGAGGAGATTAATGCCCAAAATTTAGAAATGGGATAAAATATATAAGAGGCAGAGAATTGAATTATACCTTAAGAAGTTATGAAATGGAAGTTGTGAATGGTAAATGTAGGCTACTGTGTGGCAGAGAACCATGCAGAATATTTACTGAATGCTGAGGGAATATCTTTAGCTAATAACTTTGTGAGAATAACAACTTAATCAGTCAGGCGGGTAACAAACAGAGTTCTTCCTAGATTCTATCACAAAACTAGCATGAAAGCAAGGTAAAGTAGCATATAAGCTTTAAATTCTTTCAGGAATAAGATCAGAGCATAAAAAACACAAATATTGGTGTTGGAAGTCTTTGGTTCCTCACAAATTTGTTTTTTGCACATTGTATTTGATAGTAAGTCAAACACCTCACAGAGCCTTAATTTACCTGACAGGCATTTGTCTTTGTTAGGAAAAGACTCAAGTTCTATTCTAGGCCCAATTTCAGACAGCAAGGTGGAAACTTCTGGGGTAAGGGCAACGATGAGAACACAAGAAGACCATAACTGTGTTACTGAAAACACTGAGAAAAACACACCTTCAATTCAGGGAAAACAGAATTCAGGCAAGTCCAGAGAAAACAGATTAAGTGTCACGGTGACTGTCTCTAAAAGGAACCAGTGGGACCTCGATTACAAGGAGATAAAATAAAATTCTTACTATCCAATTACAGGTGAAGAAGGAGAGGCTGCTGGAGTGCAGTGTGGTCACAGATCTCTCCGACTCATTCAGTTTTAAAAGGACATGTTCAAAAGCCGGGAGGAAGGACACACATCCAAGGCTGAATACAAAGAGTGGACGCCCTTGGGACGATGTTATCAGGAAGGCTACCGCCTAAATATACTCATCCACATGACTTCTAAGCAGAACAGAAATCTCTGCATTTCATGTTGGAAATAAAAAAAGAAGAAAATAAACAAAACAACATGTCCTAGCGTTGGAGCAAAAGCCGATATTTGCGACGGAAGCAGAGAGAGTAGCCCTCTTGTTTGGATCCTGCATTGAAAGAATTAATGCTAGTCCTTATTTTTTTTACTTCTGATGATAGATGAAATAATCCTCAAGATAAGTTAAAGATTTTTTCACATGTTATGTGAGCAGAAATACTGCTTCTTGAAGAAGTACATTGAGGCCTAAGGCAGATGAAGAGAAGGGTGATTATATTGGTTTGTAAGTTATATTCAGAATCCCGGATCTACTGATAGTAATAATCAAGCGCATATAAAGCTCTTCCTATTTAAATTATTTCTAAGTGCTTTACTTTTATTCTTTTAACTAACAACAATGCTGTAAAGTCAATAGTATTATGATTTACAAGCAAGGGAAGTAAGACTCAGAGAGGTGTCTATGGCCCAACCAGCAAGTGATAGGGCCAGGAACTGAGCCCAGGCAGTCTGAGACCAGATTTTCTACTCTTAACCACCGTGCAATGCTGAATTTTTTATAACTTAACAAATACTGTAGATGTGATTATAAAACGTGCTCAGCAATATTGGAAGAATGAGAGTTCAAAGGCTCCCTGGGGAGCGGGGGAGGGTAGCCTCGGATTTTATAGGTGGGAAACCAGGTGAAGGCCAGAAGCAGGAGCTCCTGGGGCCTGGCATGGACTCTGGCAAAGCTGCCGACTCAACTGGAAGCAGATGGACTGCAAGTGCTCGGAAAAGGCAGCTGTGATCTCTAGGAGCAAGCATGGTTTGAAGCAAGAATAAGTCATGTCCGATTCATATCACCTTATTATTGGAAGACACCACTAACCTGGTAGAATACTGAATCTCGATCTCAATGAAGTATTTGATGAGGTCTCTGCATTGATAGCCTTTTTTACAAGCTGGAAAGCGGCGCAGCGTTAGCTCTAGATAAACACCCCACTAACGCAGGGTGGTTGAGCAAATTTATCCAAGGAGAGTGGGTTAATGAATCACTTTTAGCACTTAACGTGGTATCTGGTGCACTGGAGATCCACAGTAAATATGTACCGAATGAGCAAATCACAAAGGAGGCATCGATTCGTGCTGATCCCTGACCGACTTAATACTTTTCTTCAGTGACAAAGATAAAAGTCAAGAAGGTGCACTTACAAAACTTGCTGGTGATGCAAAGTTAGGGGGAAGAACTATTTCCTCAGATGGCTGAGTTTATTTTTAAAAAGATCTAAACATGTTGAAAGCAGGTTATCAAGATACATCCTAGCAGCACAAATCTAAAATCCCACATTTAGGTAAAAATTCAATTAGGCAAGCACCGCAGGAGGCATACCTTGTTTGAGGGTGATGCATGTGAGAGAAACCATGAATGGTTTTGATTGAACATGGGTTTAACAGAGGCCAAGAGTGTTCATGGCTGCTCAAGATGCTCAAAAGAATCTTAGGCTCCATTCATAGATGCCTCCTTTACACAGGAAGGCAGGCAACGTTCCTGTACTACGTATTAATCAGAACACACTCAGAGAACCCATTGTCAATTCTGGTAGCTACATTTAAAAAAAGAAATACAGACAGAAAGACTGAGCTATAATCAGAAGATGCCAGAATGCTAAAAAAGTCTGCAATCTGTCCTAAAGGAAAGGGTGGAGAGCCTAGAAAAGATAAATCTTAGAGGTAACACAGTATTAGGCTCACTAATAGGCCCAGTGGGTCCAAGCTAGAGAAGACAGATGTTTTAGTTCAATATAAGGAAGAAAACAAGATGATTTGGAAGGAAAATGAGTGGTTACGTATGTAGTGACTCTACTGTTTCTGGAAGTACCTGCTACTATGTCCTGGGAGGAAATTCTAGGTTTAAGTGGAAGAGTGGAACGGATGACTTTATGCTCTCTTACAATTCTAATCTTCAGATTTTAGGACTGTGGCACTGTGTATTTTTTCCTTCCTCTACGCCTGCAAAGCCAAAAACTGAGAGATGGACTGATAGATGAGAGACAGATATTTAGGAGCTAAGAGACTGTTTTATTTTATATATTCATGAAGAAATGGCGTTGGCCAAAGTAGAACTATTTGTGGTCACCAATAGCTTCTGGTCACAATACATATATAATTAAAAATGTTGATTCTTGCCCGTGATTTAGTGTTTTTTTTTTTTTTTTTTTAAGGCAGTATAGAGATTTCAGTTTCTTGAAAGCAAGAGAAAAATAAGGAAATCACTCATTTTTTAAAACCTTCTTTCTAGCCTTACATTCTATCCTTCAGGGAACGAACATCGAGGTAATGAAAATTCAAGCAGTTTGATTTGAAATGAAAGAAAATCAAAGAGAACAGATGATACACGGGCTGTGGGAATGAATTTGAAGTTGGACAAAAGCCTAGTTTTTCAGGAATATCCAGGTCGATCATTTTCTTTTCTGCCTAAGAAGGTGACCGCACAGGAGAAGTTTTCTAACCTTCAAGATAGTTCCAACCCTTTCAGTTGTTGCATTCCAAATTTTTTAACAGTATGCCTGGATCTATAATATGGTGAGGTGTACATTGATCTAATTTTGCAGAAAGAATGTATTGTGACATTAAATACTTGCCATATTTTTATTTATTGCTACCAAAAATACTGTCACTATTATTTCACATGATTCATCCTTTGATGGAAATACAGAAGAATCAGCATTTAAAGTAAGGGTGAAACAGAGAACCAGGAATATAATTCAGCAGCAGGCAGACACAAGGTCCTGAGTTTGATTTCTGGTACAAAAAAAAAAAAAAAGAAGGAAACAAGCCTAAAGTATAGAACTGTTACTAACCTGGCTGGTGCTGGCCAACTCATGCATTAAGTTCATATGATTTTCATCTTCAATACTGACACGGAAAACCTTATTGCTAAATGGTGAAATAGCAGAAAATAAAAAAAAATTAACACTGGGTGGTATGTCCAAACTTTTGGGCAAGGAAGAACTTATTCCTTAAGGAACTGTTCACCTACCCTTCAAAGTCCTCATGGGAATGATGAGCAGAGGCCAAGGCCACAGTCACCAGAATCAGGAACACCAACATTGTACGTGACTGGGTCCAGTGGATGGCCCGGGGCCTCACCTGCTTTTATATGGTAGAGTGTTCTTCTCTTGTCCAGACTGCAAATACACACTACCAGAATTTTTTTTTTTTGTACTGGGAATCAAACTCAGGATCTTGCGCTTGCCAGGCAGGTGCTGTGCTGCTCAGCTATATTCCCAGCTGACACTATCAGAGTTTGATTAGTGCTTTTTTTGGCCTTGTTGCTTGGTACCTGCGTAAAGTCTGAGAAGATCTCTCTCGCAACACCTGTGGAAACAGCAAGTAATCTCTTTTGGTTATTTAATATGAATGGGAGACCTTGAACAGCCCAGAGGAAACTGAATTTTAAATAAAATCTATGTTCTACTCTTTTTTGAAATTGAGAATTACACGCAGTGAATTCTACAGATTGAAGTGTAAGGTTTGATGAGTTTTATTAGTGTATATATGTTTATATACTTATTGGTATTTTTGTTTATATTATTGGGTTGCTCTTTTTTATTAATAAGTAATATCCCATCAGAGGAATATATTATAGTCGGTTAACTATTTTCCAGTTGGGAGATACTTATGTTATTTCCAATTTTGTGTCATTGTTGTGTCAAGCAAAACACATTTTTGCAAACTTCCTTTTTTTTTGTACCAGGCATTGAACTCGGGACCTTGTGCTTGTCAGGTAGGCACTTATGCCACTGAGCTAGATCCCCAATCCCATATGAAACATGTTTGAACAAGTTTTTTTTTTTGTCATTTATTTTCACTGCTAAACAGTAATGTAGATGTAGGTTTAACATTACAAGATGCTACCAAACATTTTTTTCTTAGTGGTTCTACCATTTTAAGCACCTCTCCCCATCCAGTTGTTCTGAATTTTCTCCAATTATAATTTTGTATTGTCTAATTTTGATAATTTGATTGAGTGTGAAGCAGTATCTCATTATGATTTTAATTCTCATTTTTTCCAATGATTAAAATACTGAATATGTTTTCATGTATTTAATTCCCTTTTGTGAAGGCTCTATTGAAGTCTTTTGTGATTTCAAAAGAGATTGGTGTTTGCCTTTTCTTTCTTGCCTTGTAGCACTTCTTTTTTCAATTTTTTGGTTTTATTTTAAAGAGAAAAGAACAAAAACAAGATAACAAAACAAAGATAAACAAACAACATTGAACAATAAAAATGATACAGAATTTGAAAACAAGCTGATAGTAAACTAACAATGGTTGTTGTGTTATGTATTCTTATTTTCAAAGTGGTTACTAAGATAACCAAGTATAGGCATGTAATATTGATCAAACATTAACTGGTCCTTTCTATAAACCCACAGAAATTAGTAGTACAATATCTTAGCTATCTTGTGTTGTAACACTTCTTTATACAGTTCGAACACAGTTCTGTTAGAAATCTATATTGCAAATATTTCTTCCCTTGCATTTTCATTTCCTCAGTATTATCTTTTGATGAGAAAGCATTTTAAATTTTGCTACAGTTTCATTTTAACTATGCTTTTCTTTCCAATTAGTGCCTTTACATTCTGAATTAGCTAATAGCTAATGTTTACTAGAGTAAGATGTAGATTTGTCCACAGGTTAGAGATGGAAGAAACCAGCAGAGGGCCTGGAGCCCAAGACAGTGTTCCATGTGAATACAGCCCAAGGCCTAGAGCTCATGGTACTGTGCTGTACGAGTCTGCGTCAAGAGGCGGACGAATCTCCAGTGGAGGAAATGAAGGGGATTGAGTCTGCACCGGCCAGCTGAAAGGTCTGTGCTAGAAACAGAAGAATCTGCAATCCACCCTGAGAACCAGGAGACCACGTGCAAGGCAAAGACAAAGACCAGAGGTCCTGTCTGTGCCAAATGATGCTCAAGGCCAGGGCGAGCCCCAGAGCTCTTCCCCAGAGAACAAAAGCGTCCTCGGTGAAAACAGAACCGTCTCTGAGGAAACTCATCATAAAGGCCTGCTCTTCTGTTCTCCTTTTATGCCAGAACCATGCTACCAGAACAACTCTAACTCAGTTAAGATGGGTGCTCTTACTCAAGTTGACCATCAAGTAATCAACCACCACACATCTTTTCCACAAATTGTTGTCTATCCCAAGGTCTCAGATACAGTCACCCATGTTTGCTTATAGAAATTTTGTATTTAGAAGCCCTTATGTGTGGAGTAAAGTCTATGTCAGTGCCTCCATCAGTGCCTTTTTAGAACTACGGGTATCCGCTAGACCCAGTCTTACTTCCCCTTTGAATTGCATTGGCTTCTTTGTCAAAATTCATTTGTCACAGATGTGTGAGGCAATTTCTGGACTTTTTTGGTGGTCCATGGATTTGTTTGTCTAATTTTATACAACTACTATAATGTCACGGTTAATATACTTTATAAAAGTTCTTAAGATCAGAGAGCATATAGGCCTTTTCTGAGGTTGTTCTGGCTATTTTAAGTATTTTACATTTATATACATAGTTTAGAATAAATTTGTCAAAAACATTGTGGTGGAACTTTGATTGGGATGGCATTAAATCTGTGGACTAATTTGAAGAGAACTGATATCACAGCATTGAACATAGCATTAGTCAAAAAGTGTGAAGAGTCTGAGAGTTTATTCTACCTGAAAAATACCAAGTCATCACAGTCTCATAGAGGTTGGTGGAAGGTGTGAAATTTGTGGGTCAGAAACAAAAGGCTTTACTCCTGGTACAGCAAGCTGCATAAACTTCATGTTTATAGCAGTTATTTTAATCCCTGGTCCCAGGATTATGATATGCAGTAGGCCCGGTGGGTCCTGTGTAGACAGGTCTGCATCACATTTATATACTGAATTTAGGAACTTTCCAGTCTTATGCAGGGGATGCTAGAAAATCTACCCAAGGTTTGCCCTAGAAGAGATATTAATTCTATTATCCTGGATAGCAAACAGATCTTTCCTTTTCCTTGGAGGCAGGCAATCTTTCTATCTTTCATTCTGTCTGCTCTGAAAACATCCTTGAAAAGATAATTCCTGATAAAATTTGTCCCAGGACACGGAGAAACACAGGGACTCATGGTACATAGATGCTTAACAATACCTACCTACTGTTTTCTACACTTTCTTTAATGAATTTGCCCATGAATATGCTACTTGGTTGGTTACTCTGATTAATCTGACTACAGGGGCTGGACCCAAATCTGTTCAGTTTGTCTAATGTGGCATTTAATTAAAGTAAATATCCGTAGGACTCCAAATAGCATGATGAGGCCAATCTGCAAAAGTGACCTCACCCAGGCCTCTTTAGTGACCCAAAAGTAGAATAAATTGCATAAACAATCAGAGTCTGCCTTAGAAAGGTAGATAGGCAATTTCTTCCTTAACTTTTAGTATTGACTATTCCATTTTTTCTTTAGGTAATAATTTGGGTGTAAGAGCATCCATTAAATAAGTATTGCATGACCTCCACCATAGCCTGTTAGGAGGTAGTCTAGGGCAATTCTTTCATCTACAATAACTTTGGTCATTTCTTTGGGATGGCCAGTAATGTCTTTCAGGGCTCAGGTGTTGTTTAACGCATTTTATGTATATGTATGATTAGGATCCAATACATGATTGCATTTAATCATCATTTCTCTTTAGTCTCCTTTAATTTGGACTAGCATTTCAGCTTTTGTCTTTGCTAATGACATTTTCAAAGAGTACAAGTCAGTTACTGTGTACAGTGTCCTTCAGTTTGGTTCGTCTCCATGTTTCCCATGATCCTGTTGACAAATTAAAGAGTAAAATTCTAATGCATAACTCAACACCACTAGTAAAATGTTCAAAATCTGAGGTAATTCACTGACTTCCTCTTTTTCAGGTATCATTAATTATTTCCCTCTCTGTACCCTTTTATAATGCTTTGCCATTATCTCCATGTGTTGTTTCTTTTTGTATACTGCTTGAATAATTGTGGATCTTTTCCTTTTACTAGGATTGCAAACTCTGTGAGAGACCAAATTGTGTCTTATTCATTTTAATTTGTTCTGTAGCAGGTGCCGGGTTCCTTGTTTAAATGGAGGAATAAAGAAATAATGACTGTCTGATACTTTCACAAAAATGTCAAGTTATTTTCACCTTGTCAAGTAACCACATTATAGCAAGGTTAATAGTAAGACAGGTATTGCTTTCTTAGGCAGGTCAAATTTTGTTCTTCTCTTCAATTAATTGTGCAAAGCTTCTAGAATTTCTTTTGGTTTTATGACTGTATAAAAAAAACACATCAAAGAAAAATTATAAACTTACCTGAATTCATACTACTACTCCTCCATACTGATAAGTGAAATAAATCAGACGTCCATGTGTAAGCAACATATTGTCTCACTAGTAAAAGAACCTGAAAAAGTGAATAAAAATTAGGAGGTATGATGGACATTGTGAAATGAAAGGAACATGCTCAAAAGTAAAGAGCAACTGGGATGAGGGAAAAGAGAAAAGAAAGAAGGGGAAACTATGTACATATGTATACACAGGATAGCTAACATAGTTGTACTACTGACTTCTATTGCTTTACTGAAAGAATCAGTTAATGATTAATTATTTGATCAATTTTGCATGTCTCTGTTTGTTTTCCTGTGAAACCGCTTTGAAGATATCAATATGTAATACAAGAACCATTGTTAATTTCCTACTACTTTGTCTGTAATTCACTATTGCTTGTATTGTTATTATGCTGTTTTGTAAATGGATGTCTGTTTGTTAATATGCTTTCCTTCTTTTACTTTTTTAAAATAAATAAAAAAAGAAAAAAAAGCCATAAATTTGCTCCTCTACTATTACTATATTCTTAGAATTGTCAGCTTCCCTGGAAGGGTTCTTCTTAGGATGCCTTCTATATTCAGATTAATACCAAGTGGTGTCCACACAGGATGTCTCTAGATTACTAGACTGTTACGGTTTGTGTCTAGATGTCCCCCCAAATCCTTATACAGTCATGGGGTGGGCTTCTAGAAGTTTTGATTGATCCATAGTCCAATGATGGGATTAGGGGAGTGAGTGCTACACCTGCTCTGGGGCTGGTAGTTGGCTTACAATATAAGGGAGGGAAAGAGGCTTGCTCCCTCTGCTTCTCCCTTTTGCTCTTGTGCTTTTGTTGTTTTCTGCCACTATGAACTGTTACCCTCTGCCATGTACCACCCTGCCTTGGAACCAGCCAAGTATGGACTGAAACCTCCACAAACTGTGAGCTAAGTAAATCTTTCCTTTCTTAATTCTAGATGTCAGCTATTTTGTCTCAGCAACCAGAGAAAAATAACTAAGACACAGAACTATTTTACCCTAGAATCTGGGCTCCACTTGTGTGGTAAATCATACCATTTGCTCAGTATTCATGGATTTAAATTTCTCCTAAATCTCTGTGCTAATCCCTCCATGTTCTGACCTCATGCTTCCTTGTTCTTTTCTTTCCCCTTTCCACACTGACTTTGCCTTTTGGACTTAGTTCTTTGTTAATATCTTTCTAACCTCAACCTTGTTAATTCTGATTTGGGTTCTTTCATCACTTACTTTCCTAGGTTGCCCTAAATTCTATCTCAGTTGCATATAAAAATAAAACTAAAGTGGGTAAATGAAAATAGGAACTTGTTATTCATATAGCTGAAAAGTTTGGCAATAATGCCAGCTTCACAGGCTCAGTTAACAGTGTTTGTTAAGCCTAGATCTCTTGCTTTTGGTTAACTCTACCATTAATGGGTACAGTTTTGCATCTGAATTAGTAACCAATTTGGAAAGTAACCCATTTGGAACCCATTATTTTTATTCTTCCCAAAATCTGTAACCCAAATCTTCAGATTTGGACTAATTTATGACTCTATCTATTTATTCTTGAAACAATTCTTGTGGTCGAGATGATGAGATGAGATGCTTGGGCAAGTCTTAGTTTCCCCTAGAACTCTGATACAAGGCCCCTCCCTCCAAATATTTAATGCAACTACTGTAGCAGCTGTGCTCTACTTTCTAGGAAAGCTCTCGGGAAGTCTTCATTTTGTTTGTCACTAGCTCCAAAATCAAAGATACAGGTCAGTACCTTTGCTGGGAAAGTAAATATCTAACTTTTAACTTTGATAGTGTGAAGGGTTGCTATGATGTATGGCTCTTTTGGAATGTTCTCCAAATTTAGAGGAGAGCTTCAGATTCCAGAAGGCAAAATAGAGTAATTAAAATCCACTGAAAAAGGACATAATCATTTGTGGGTGACTTATGATGCTATGTTTGGAAATATAAACATTCTAGAGAATTCTGAATTGGTGCTTTTGAATCAAAGCAGAGGGTAATTATATTTTTAGTGATTAAAATTTGGTTTTGTTAGGTATAAAATTTTTCTTACAATTTGAGATTTCTGCCTTCTATCTCATTTTACGTTTTTAAATTCTTCTGTTTACGTTTTTAAATTCTTTGTGTGTGTGTGTGTGTGTACGTGTATGAATGCACGCAGCTTTGGCGATTAACACAAGCAACACTTTTGTATCTGTGTTTTGTGTAACAGTATGAAATTTTAAAGAGTCTCCAAATTGACTCAGGATTTTATACTTAGTCTGATGTGGGATCCAAATTTCTTGAAGAGCATTTCCGTTCTTGTGTTGCATGTTATTAAGCAGAAAAGTGTTCTAAGATTAAATATGTTTGTGTTAAACTGAAACAAGAATGCTCCTTCAGAGTATGGCTTCTTGGGTGTTTAACGTCTATTGTTAATTATCAAACTAGCACTCTGGCTTATGGAGTTTCCCAAGCACTTCTCACAGTGGAGGCTTGAACTGGCCAAGTTTAAATTAGAAGACATGGGACCATTTTCACTATTCTGTTGTGTTTGGCTGTAGAATACTTTCTTTAAAAACATCACTTTGGACCAGTGACTTTGGAAACAGATTTAGAGAAGTCCTAGACTGAGTTCTTTACTGGAACTGCAATATCTTAAACAGTTGAGCCTGTGCACCTCTATTCTGTTTTTGTTCAAGATTGAAGAATTGATTGTAATTTACATGTTAATGTCATTGGGCTAAGTAGTATGGGGTATTCAAAGATGAAATGCGTTTGATTGCTGCTTATTAGGTCTGCTATACCAGGCATACAACATCAAGGGAGCAGTTTCTTTGACAACCTTCTCCTTTGCTTTTTGTGTCCGTTCTGTGCTGTGTAGCTTGGACATGCCCAGCTTTCCTAGGCCTCATTGAGTGAAGAGGAATGGTCATGGGCTGTGTATGAATTATTTAATATAGTTAATCTGTACAAGTAACAAAACTTCCTTTATCTTAAAATATTTTTCTTATAACACAGGCATGTTCAGCCAGTAGTCCTCAGGCTAGATAATCCTACTTAAGAGTACGGGATTAACAATTGAGTCAAATTCTGGGCAAAGTATTCTTTCAGCTTGAGCACTACCTGGGACTGATGGGTGAGAAGTAACTAAAAGGCCCTTCCACACTGCTCAGGGTCCAGATGATAACCAGGGAAGAGAGATAAATCAGAAAGTGCACCATTTTTGTTAAATTCAATAGACCAGTTTTAAATAGGAGAAATTCAGGTATTTTATGCCTGTATTTCTGTCTGTTGGGTATTGAAAAAACATTTTTACACATAATTGTTTCCTTAGAAACCCTGTACCCATCATTATCTGGTTGCATTCTAAACATATTACTGTCAAAATATGATGGTAGGAGACCAGAGTATCTGCCTTAAAATACGCCTCTTTAGTATAAAGATTATTTTGAAAAATAGCAAAGATAAGAGAAGCTCTGAAAACAGAGTAAAATTTATCCTTTTGTGAGAGAAAGTAACTTTCCCAAAGGAAACATCATTTGCAAGGGTGATTGTTTATGTCTGCAAGAGAAGGAGAGGCACGAGCTTAACTGTATCACTGGAAACTCTTGTTAATGGAGAAGGTACAGCCTTAAATCTGCACAGTATCTCTTTTCTTTTACAATGTTCTCCTACATCTTATCTTTTTAAAAATTAAGTTTATTAGTAAATTTTAGAGATACATAATGATCATATTCAACATAGGGAATTTGTACCTGTACATGACTTATTTTAATTCCTCTTCTTTCCCAATCTCCTCTCCCTTCAACCTCTCTTCTTCTACCTGTTTACAAATCTTTGTTTCAGTTTTATCCTTTTTAAGATTATTTTTGCTTTTCATTTTTCTTTTCCCTAGTTTCTTTCTCGTTTTGAACAATGCCTTCCCATTTCACAATATCTATTGTACATTTTGGTCCTTATGTACTCTTTCAGTTTCTCATACCAGATAGAGAATTTGATATTTATACATGCAAGTCTGATTTATTTCACTTAACACTATGGTCTCAAGTTGCATCCTTTTACCTAGAAATGTCTCAAGTTTATCCTTTGCTCACAGGTAGGAAAAACCAACATAGTAAAAATGGCCATACTCCCCAAATTGTTATACAGATTTAATGCAATCCCAATAAAAATACCATTAGCATACCTCAGAGAACCAGAGTACACATTCTTAAAATTCATTTGGAACCCAAAGAGACCTAGAAAAGCAAAAGCAATTCTTGGCAGCCAAGGCAAGACAGGGGACATCACAATCCCTGACTTGAAATTATACTACAAAGCTACTGTGATGAAAGGGCATGGTACTGGCAAAAACAACAATGACAACAACAACAACAACAACAACAAAACAACAGACTTGAGGATCAGTGGAAAAGATTAGAAAATGCAGAAGCAAATCCAAACACACTCAGCCACCATATCTTTGACAAAGAAGCCAAACATGTTCACTGAAAGAAAGACAGCCTCTTTGATAAACGGTGCTGGAAAAACTGGCTTTCCACATGCTGAAGACTAAAACTAGACCCATGTTGGCTATCACCATGCAGTAGACTAAAACTGAACGGATCAAAGATCTAAATGTTAAAACCGAAACACTAAATCTGCCGGAGAGAGAACAGGCAGAACTCTTGGGGACGTAGGTGTAGGCAAGGATTTAATGAGCAAAACCTCAATTGCATGAGAAATACAAAGAATTAACAACCGGGACCTCATGCTATTAAGGAGCTCTGCACAGCAAAAGAAATCACCAGCAGAATAAAAAGGCAACCCACAGAGTGGGAAAAAATTTTAGCCAGCTGTCCCCAGACAAAGGACATATCTAGAACATGTAAAGAACTGAAAAAAATCAGACCCATCAAATTAAAAAACCTAATAAAAAAATGAGCCTCTGAGATGAATGCACACTTCTCAGATGAAGAAATACAAATGGCAAATAAATATATGAAAAAAATGTGCAGAATCACTGGTCATTTGAGAGATGCAAATTAAAACAACACCGAGATTCCATCTTAGTCCAAAAGAATAGCTATCATCAAGAAATAAATCAATAACAAATACTGAAGGGGCTGTGGGGGAAACAAGCCTTTCTGAGCTGTTGGTGGGAGTGTAGACTGGTACAACCACTGTGGAAATCAGTGTGGAGATTCCTCAAAGACTAAGATTGGAGGTCCCATTGACCCAGCTATTCCCTCTCTGGATATTTTCTCAGAAGAATTAAAAGCATTATACCACAGCAATGTATGTGCACCTAATGTTTACAGCAGCACAGTTTATAATAGCTAAATCTTGGAAACAACCTAAATATCCATTATCTTAGGAATAGATAAAGAAGATGTTTTTTTTTTTTTATACAATGGAGTACAACTCATCCTGCACCTTATGTTAACTGTGTCTCCCCAACACCCCTCTTCGTTTCAGCAGATGATGGCATTTGAGCAGTCTTTCAGAGACTTACTCTTGAGTTTGACTGGTCGTTTTTGGATGTGTCTGATGTACATGTGAGGAATACTGATCAAGAAACTTCTACCTGTTTCTCCCTGACTAATTTCTTTTGTTGTGAAGATTTGTTCTTACTAAAAACAACAAAAGAACAGAGGAAAGATTATTCTTCTTCCCCTGCACTATATTCTATCATCAATTCCCTGTCTATTACTAGGAAAAAGAAAATTGTTGCTTCAATTCCAATATTTAAAATGCAGAGGAGGGTCAGGGATGTAGCTCAGTGGTGCAAGCGCCAGCCTGGCTAGCACAAGGTCCTGAGTTCAATTATTAGTACCAAAAAAAAAAAAAAAGAAAAAAAATGCAGTGGAATTTTATGTGATAGAGAAGCGAAGCTCCTAAAGGGAGAGTTATTTCAGAAAAAAGAGTTAGGTATTGTTCTTGTTAGTGTGTAACCAAAATAGCTATCTGTTCAGACAATTGAGTGGAAATTCTACTTGTAGTATTTTTATTAGTATAAGTTTTCAATATGTAAGAATTATACTCATGTTGAGGAACTGGTACATACACTTAACTGATCTTGACCATTTTTGCCCCTCCTATCCTGTCCTCTCCCTCTTTCCCTAGACTCCTTTCCATCTCCATGGAGTCCACCTCATTACTTACAGCCTCTCCGTACCTGATTGTCCAGTTGTTTGTTAGGCAGCCAGAATTTCCCTAAAACTTGATGGATCTAATTGATTGATGACCCAATCTGCTGCTATTGCTCCAGGGAGGGAAAAAAACTACTTGCAAATGTTACACAGGTGCACCTCTGGCCTATTAACTTTGTGTATTTATATTTAATATTCAAACAAACTGCCTTTTTATGGAAATGAAGAGGGAGGCTAGGAAACATTTTCTTGGCTGGTTTTCTCTCTGGTATCTACTAACATTGGCATATGTATTTTTTAAAAACATAATCATCATCATTAATGGGCAGAGTCTGCAGATCTCTGGTGGGGATGTTATTTGTTACTGAGTTGCAGACCCGGATTCTTGAAAGCTGGGATATAAAAACTATTTCGTCCCATAAATCTTACCACCTGAGTCATCAATTTGAGGTTTCTTATTGAAATAAGGAAAACATTTTTAACCATGCAAACATTTGGAGACTGCAAGCATATCTCTATTTGGAATTTGGGAGATAATTAAAGTGGACAAGTTATGATTGATTAACACGTGAAGAATAGGTTGGTCAGAGGCTGTGGGTTCTCTTCTATCCTCATATCAACACTTCATCAACAGGAATTAAGAAAACAGCATAACAAGGCTCCAGCTCCTTGCTGAGGGCAATTAATCAGGACAGAAGAGTGTGGAGGTGAATTGGAATGGCACCAACTAAATCAACCTGTTTCTGTTCCTGCATTTTTCTTTGTTGATTCTCCTCTGCTTTCTTAATATTTGGATCTTTGACTTGTGTACTAAGTGATATAGTTTAGTGAAAAGTTCCCAAGTATTTGGAATTATTAAATAATAACTTACATTTATTTTCATATTAACATCTTTATTGGAAACAAATCATATGAAGATTTGCATTTCCGTGTTTCATTTAGATATGAAAAATATTTGTTTTCTTCTAGTTGGTAAAGTAATGTATAATAGAACATTAGAGCTCCTTAAACCTTTTGAGGAAAAGGTAGGGTTTTAATAAATAAATGTTAGTAATACAAAATGTTGTAATGGATAGGACATAAAACCATAAAATCAGCTCAAGGGTTGATATTTGCTGGTAACCTGTGTATTACCTACAAGATACAAATCTTGCAAAAGGTCTGGGACCCAATTTGTGTGGCTCCAGTTCAATGTCAGTTTATTTGTAACATTAGTCGGGAAAGGTAACCCCCAGATACATAGATAATGCCGCTGATGCTGTCACTTGGCAATCTCAGTCTAATTACTAGATTGATTTTATTTTTCTGTTCTCAGATTCTAAGCCACTGAGACTCTCATGCTTCTATCTACTACACTGTTGTGGGGTAGCTTTATAGGTTAATCTTATGGTGATCACATGGGTTGAGACCTGAGAGAAATAGATTAGGTATTAGATTAGGTAATAGGTATTAGATTGTCCTGGAGTCATTTGGGAAGGCGGACATATGCGTGCTCCAAAATATCGTCAGTACAATAGGTGTGAGGGCTTGGCTTTTCACCCTTTAAAAGTAAAATATTTTAATGCTGGTATGTTTTCCAAGATATGCAAATATTGGAAGACTGTGTATTATATTATACTTTTAAGCAATAAAGTCCATCCAAAGAACCCAGGAATAAATTGTTAAATTGACACTTTGGTTGAGATTTAAAAAATGATTCCAGAATCTCATTCAATTTCCTTTTACCTCAAAGTTTTGTCTTCATAGGCAAGGAAGGCTATGCTCCTTGCACAATTAATGACCTGATTTTGCAGCACCCTCTGCTGCTCCCCGCCATTGGTCCGACTCAGAAGCAAGGCTGTTAAACATTATCAGTGGGAATTATTTTGACAGCTGCCAAAAGCAGTAAAAAAGACTTCAAAAGTTTGCATTTTAAAATGTGGTGATCCTGGATAGTGGTCTGATACTAATCAGATATATACTAGTGGTCAAAGACTCAATGTTTAAGAGAAGTTTCCACAAGGAAGAGTGACCATGGCAATTAAAGAAAGTGTCAGTATTCTCAGGGAGCTTTGAGGGGTAGGGCCGAAACAAACAAAAATATCGGCACTAGTTTCAAGTTAGAACCACAAAATCAGAGTCACACCCTTCGCTTTGAGGGTCTGTCTCTAGTATTGCTTTCTTGCTATGAGTAGCAATAACCACATGCAGTGCCATCGCAGATACACAGATTAGTGGCTGTGGGTGGGCTATAGCTGTCATTCTTAGGATTGATGGTTAAGCATCAGAGTACATGATAAACTGCTAGAAGCATGGTCTTGTGTTTTCTAACAGCGATAGATAAACACCGAGTATCTGCATTTCAGAGTGGTAACACAAGGATAAATCAAACAGCAAATTAAATTTAGGTATGCCATCTGCCGCTTTTATTTTATGAATTCCAGCCCACAGGACACTGACTGGGCATGAATGTATAAGCCGTTGTCTTTTATGGCTGGACTTAGCCACAAATATTGGACAAATGTTCATCCATGCTGTTGTCCTTCCTAGAAAGAGTAAATCTGAACAGAAGAGAACCTTTTGCGGTGGTTTAAGTTTTCTGTTTTCGTAAAAATTAAACCCAACAGAAGAAAAGCCAGCATGTATGTGTTTCTCCAACTGAAGCATCTCAGCAGGCTTTAGGAACCCATCCACAAGGGGTAAATTGTGTAATGCGTAATTGTAAGCAGAACTGTAAAAAAAACATATTAGGCTTCCATGATTTTATTCTCTTCTGGTAAAAGATCATTACTTCTCCCTGGGCTCTTAATGGTTAAGCCTTTTATAACTTTCCCATTTCCAAGGATGTTCGTGATTTCTTCTGATGGGGACTGTGAATGCCATGTTTTCCCTGAGTTTTCGAGGAATTTTTTCCCTTCATTTATTTTTAATTCACAAATATATAGTCTATGGTGTGCTATATCATACTCTGATAGAGGTATAGTACAGAATTGTTAAATCAAGCCATTTGACATATACATTACATACTTATGAGTTTTTTGTAATGAGGTCACTTAAAATGTACTCAGCAATTTTTAAGTCTCTAATACATTGTTATTAATTAGTTATTTTCATCATGTGGTACAATAAACTGTCTGAACTTACTTCTACTGCCTGATTTTTGTGTTCTCTGACCAAGTTCTTTTTTTTTTATTAAATCGGGATAAGCAGCAGAAGGAATTTTCTTATTGTTCCAAAACTTATATTTTAAAAGTCCATTTTTTGGAAGAGCAATCGGTATATTTTCATTGAACAGTTATTTACAGATAAGGAATTACATTTTGGGGCCGTCATTTAGGAGCAGTTTTATCTTTTAATACTGACTCCAATATTCAGTAACATTTTCTCAGACACAGTGGCTAGTAGGTCTAGTAGAGCTGCTTTTCAAGGGCTTTTGTAGGTTTTTAACTAACACTATAAAATGACTTCTCTATTTCTGAGGCTAATAAAAGTCTTAATGATATGTACATCCAACAGATGGGGCAGAGGGCTATTCTGGCAGTGGGCAGTTGAAATCGGCTCTTAGTTGTTTGTATAAAGCTCTCTCTAAAGTCAATAAAAGGTAATTTTCACACACGATTTAGTTCAGAGTATAAAATGTTGGGACGCGTAGATGGTTTAAATCCAGTGGGCATAAGGGTAGCAGTTGGTAAAAGTTTTGCATGATGAGAAATTTTAAATGACAGAGTGACAGGTTGACCCAGAGAAATATGGGAGTGAGTTGCAAATCTGTGGGTAGTAGCCGGGCTTCCGGGGCAGAGTGAAGGACACAGCTGAAGCAATTGTCCCTCACTTCTCGGGCACAAGTCTTGACATTTTAAAAAAACACTCTCTTTCCCTCTGTCTCCTCTCTCCACCGTCTCACTCCAGCATCAAACCTATTTTTGAAATTTCCTTTTAGTACTTTGTGTAACAATTATTCAGAAAACCAAATGTTCACTCTCATTACTATTGTGATATGGGAGCGGCGTAAAGGGTACTGGGAAGATCTGGAGCGAGCTGTCCGCTCTGGGCGTGCTAGCTCCGGTGAATGGCTAAGCTGGCCTGAGGCATAAGAGTGACTCCTATACTGTCCCTGGTTATGGTGAAGGGATATTGTGTTTAATAAGGATAAGGCTTTAGTGGGTCTGAGCAATGGGCTGGAGACAGGTTTACAAGTGAAAATTGTGAATAGAAACTCTTAGTGATGTTGTTTCATGCACTTAGGAAATTAACTTACACATATTAATGACTTACCTGCATTTGGGGAATTAAACAGAATGAATCAATGATGTTTTTCTGCCATGCATTATTTTGTCTGATGCTGGTAAACTCTGTGCACAGTTTGATGTACACATGGCAGTTTACGCAGCATAGGTTCATACTCTGATGGATTTTCTTTCCAATACTAAGAAATAAACCCAGGGCCTTTCCAGTGAGCTACATCAGAAACCCTTTGTATTTTTATTTTGAGACAGGTTTTCACCAAGGCTCTAGGCTTCCCAGGTTGGGCTCCCAATTTCAGTCCTCCTGGGCTCAGTTTCTCAGAGTGCTGGAATTGTAGGCGTATGCTAGGATGCCCATTTGGTTCTTTATATTGTTAAAATAAAAATAAAATTAGTGTAATTGTGTATATCAAAGTGGAAATAATATTATAATCAGAATTTTAAACTTTTTAAAGACTTCTTCAGGTTTCTCAATCTTAGCACTGTCGACATTTTTGGTGGGATAATTATTTTTGTTGTTGTGGGGGCTTCCTTGTGCATTCCAGGCAGGGTAGCAGTATCCCTGGCTTCTGTCAGGAAGAAACAAAAACTCTATACCCAAACCCTGCTTCCTCATTTCAAGTTATAATCACCAATAATGCCTAAAGACATTGTCAAATATTCCCTTGAGGTTAAATCTGCCCTACTGAGAACCACTGATCCACTGATACAATTATCTTGCTTCCAAATAATGCTACTGCTTCTGTGAACTTTAGTGAGACTGTGGACATAGATGGAGAGGCAAATTAGGAGAAAAAGCACTTGTGTAATATATATCGCATACGCATTGGCTATGACTTTTTAAAGGACTTCATTATTATCCTTAAGAATTCATTAAAGCCTAAATTACAAGACAATGCATTGACAGCGAGGTACGAGGTACGTAAATGCCAGTGTAAAAACAATGCTTGCTGCCATAGCTTCTTCTCAGGGACTGTGCGGCACAGAGAGGTTGGTGGCTTTAGAGGTGGAGACAGTTTTGGGAGGTGAAGTGTAGCAACTGTACCCAAGGCAGAAGGAGCCCTGAAGCATGGCTAAGATGAGGTACCTGGGAAGTAGCAGTAGCTGGTCTGCTAAGAGGGCAGCAATTACCGAGTGGGAGGCCTTTCTTGAGTAGAAGTAGCTTGATTTCTTTAAAGTTCCTTGGCGTTTGTTCCTTCTGAACATCTGCAAGTGCTTCCAGTTTCTCAGAGAAATGGAGTTTTCTGCACAGGCCAGCTGAGCTTAGAAGCTGTGACCACAGTTGATGGTGCTGCCTGCTGTCTTGCTATCCCTCATCTCTCTTACACTAAATTCCCTCCGCCCTTTTGGAGGTAAAGATAAAACAGGACAGAGAAAATTAGGAGCTGGGTACTGATTTCTATTTTCTCCATATTTCATTTATCCTCAAAATGAAATGGAGAAGAAAGACCCGTCTCTAACTAGTCCTGTGTCTTTGTGACCCATTGAAATATTTTCTGCCTAGCCTTGATATTTTCCCACAGACCCAGCACATTTTGGACCTTCCTGCCTAATAGTGTTAGGAAATACCTGTGCGGGAATGAGATGTTCTCTGTTGATAGTTTGTCTTTCACTTTTAACCCACGTTTTTAAAGAAAACAGTTTCTATAGAACTACAAGGACCTAGGGTGTCTTGCTAATTTTTGAGTTACAGAATTTTAAAAAATGTGTCATCATTTGCTAAATCACTTAAAAGAAGAGGGTACTTTCAAGAATAAAGTAGTGCGATTTTGTTTAGAATGAGACCGTCTTTCAGGGATAGTTGGAATGTGGAGACAAGGTGAATTTCAGAGCCAAAGGGCGATGGGTGCTTGTGCAGGGAAGCAGAATATGCTGCTGCCGAATTAGTAAAGAAGACCAGAAAGTCAGAGACGGGAAAGCAAAGAGCAGATAGAGGAAAGCTCTGACACCTGCTTCTGCTTGCCTACAGGCAGGACATAGGTTTACAAAGACAAAAGATATCTTGCTCTTTTTACCAGGGAAGGGAAAGGGTAATCACGGAGAACAACTGTACATGTTTCTTGGCCTGGTATCAGAGATGGCACCAGAGGGAAAGATGTTAGCAAGGTTTACTAATGAACTGTTACCTTGCCGGTTATTTGCTTTTCCCCAAACTGCTACCCCGAGCCCCCCAAGTCCTCTGCCTTTGTCTTGTCACTCTATAAAAATTTACCATTCTTTGTTGAAGATGCTACATAAACTGGAATCCAAAGCACTTCTTTGGTTTTCTTTAGATTTATTTAAAAAAACAAAAGGAGGAAAGCATATAAACAAACAGACATCCATTCACACAATAGCATAAGAACAATGCAAGCAGTACTGAATTACAAAGTGGTAGGTAATTAACAATGGTTCTTGTATTACATATTGATTCTCAGGAAAAGAAATAGAGGCATGCAAAATTGATCAAATAATTAATTATTAATTGATCCTTTCAGTAAAGCAAGAGAAGTCAGTAGTACAACTATGTCAGCCATCCTGTGTATACATATGTACATATTTCCTCTTCTTTCCTTTCTCTTTTCTCTCATCCCAGTTGCTCTTTACTTTTGAGCAGTTTCCTTTCATTCCCCAATGTCTATCATACCTCCTAATTTTTATTCACTCTTTCAGGTTCTTTTACTAGTGAGACAATATATTGCTTACATATGGAGGTCTGATTTATGTCACTTATGAGTATGGTCTCTAGTTGTGACCATTTGCCTGTAAAAGCCTCGAGTTTATCTTTCTTTATAGCTGTGTAATATTCCATTATATAAAAATACCACAATTTTTTTATCTATTCCTCAGTGGATGGACATTTGGGTTGCTTCCATGGTTAAGTATGACAAATTGTGCTGCTATAAATATGGGTGCACATATATTGCTGTGATGACATTTTCAGTTTTTCTCAGACCACTTCTTTAAAAACTACCCATTCCCTGTGTTTTTTCCATGTACATATGAAACACATGTTGTTTGTTTTTCTTCTGTTAATCTGCCTTTGGTAATGCCTGTCCCAACTAAGAATTTATGGGGTTATTTTCTTTCTTGTATAAATCTGAATACTGGCAGGTGAAATTTTTCATGGAATATTCTACATGCTTCAGAGCCTGAAGATGGGATCCTGAACAAAAAAACTAAGCAGAATCCAGCAAAAAGGCTATAAAATATATGTATATATTTTTTATTTATATGTAAATATGAGTTATATATATATATATATGAATATATAGGCAAGGTTTTATAGATGTGTCTATATGTATAGAGGGTATATATATTATATATATAAATATATTATAAGGGATATTTATTTATTTATTAACAAAGATCAGCTCTCCCAGATCTCTGTAATGCACAGTTATAAGAGGAAAGTAAATATTTCTCTGTTTCAAAATTTCCAAACTGAGATTAGCAAGAAAAAAAAGTCACAATTAATTTGAACTGTGACTCTTAATGTTGGGTACCATTTGTTGTTGACTGTTTTCCTTCTATGGCTAGTGACTGATTCTTGTGTATGTCTTCATAGTTTGTCTCTGTGACCATTGAAAATATTTTCTCTGGTCTCTATCTGCTGGGAAGTGTTAAGTGTTGGCTTGTGTCAGGCAGTCAATCTGGCAGAGTGGGAACCTGACATGAAGTGCTTTGTGTCCACTGTTATGGGAGTTTGTCATATGAGGTTTCAGTCCCTAGATGGCTTTTGTCAATTCAAGGTTCATTCCTTTTTGTTTGTACTGGGAAAATTTGATACCAGTGCCCGGTATCACAGATCCGCAGGTATGTGGCTGGAGTCATTCCCTGTTCTATGGAAGACCCACATAGACACTACCTCTGATCACTGGTGACAGTAAAGGTCTTGCTTTTCTAGGCTGCCTCTGGGAGTGAATGCTCAGACCATGCGGGGTGCACCCTTGTACCCTCTGGAGATGCCTAGTACACCTGTGGCTAATGTATAACTGGATTATGGGTTTTAGGCTGGTGTTACTTGGTAGGAATACCTTTTCCACCCAAAAGACTGACAGCATTTTTCTTAAAGTCTTCTCTCTTCTATTTTATTTTGCTCTTATGTGGAAATTCTCCCCTGGGAAACTTCAAACTTTTGTTGACTATATCCTCCACCCCCTTCGTCAACCTTCTTTCTTGTTGGCATGGTTCTTTTTTTTTTTTTTTTAATTAAGGATGATGTAGAAATTTGTTCTGGAAAGATTTAGTCACCATGTGTCAGAACTGGCCCCAAGGTCCCCTGAGCTGGAAGAAGAGGAAGAGAGAGGCAGGTGGACCCAGATTTGCACACAATACCACTTACTGGAGGGTGTAGTGACAGAAGCATCCTGGATCCTGGGCTTCAGGACTAATGGATCCCTGTGATTTGGGTCAGAAGGAGGTCTTTATATTTTGGTCAGGACAAGAGTGATTCTAACTGTCTTGGTTACTTTTCTCTCGCTACTGGGACAAAATACTCAATGCCAAAAATTAAGGAAGCAAAGGTTTATTCAGCTTACACTTTGTGGAGGTTTCACTCCATATTTGGCTGGCTCCAAGGCAGAGTGGCACATGGCACAGGGCAACAGTTCATGGTGGAGGAAAATAGCAAAAGCAGCAAGAGCAAAAAGGAGGAGCAGCAGAGAGTAAGGCTCTTTCCTTTCCTTATATTGATGCAAACTACCTGCCCTAGGGCGGGTGTAGCACTCCACCCATAGTCCCATCATTGGACTATGGATCAGTGTTATGGTTGATACATTGTGTCAACTTGGGGAGTCTAGAGGTTTAGCTGAGTGACTCGGGAGGAAGCTAAGGTGCTTACTTTGTACACTTCCTGAACCTGTGGAAGAGGAGGGCATGGAGATTGTGTGAGAGGTATGTGCCCCTTGAGTAGGGGTAGCCTGTTTACAATGTAAGGGAAGGAAAGAGGCTGCTTGCAGCCATTCCTCCCTTTTGCTTTAGTGGCTTTTGCTATGTGCTGCTGCTATGAACATTTGCTCTCTGCCATGTGCCACACTGCCTGAGAACCATCTAAGTATGGACTGAAACCTCCACAAATTGTAAGCTAAATAAACCTTTCCTTCCTTCATTTTGGGCCTTTAGTATTTTGTCTCAGCAAGGAGAGAAAAGTAACCAAGACCATCAGTAATAAACTCTAGAAGCCCATCCCATGACTGCATGAGGCTTTAGCAGTACATCCAGACACAAACCATAACACTATCCAAACCAGAATCTACCTGGTTTAGCTCAAGCTAAAATCAAAGATGTGTGTGGCTGGTACTTAATGATGCCACGGTTTGGTGATAAAGCTCCACATATTACTGAAATGGCTTTGTCTCTCTATAGCACACTGGAAAAGTCTGTGGAGAAAACAGAGGATGATTACCCAGGGGAAACGTGGACTTTCCAACTCAAGATGGCTGCGGTTGGGTCAAGTTGAATCCCTACAGGTGCTTTATTGGTACCCTTAAGAAACTTCAGGTCTTCCCAGATTTGCTTCTGGAAGGCTTCTCCTTTCATGTTGTTTCTATTCCTCCATCCTTTCACTGCCTTCCATCTTTCCTTTTGTTCCCCATATGTCCTTGATATGGTCCCTGCCTCCTCTGTCCCTCCACCTCTGCTAGACTTCTCCCTTCCTATTTCTGTCCCTCAGTCCCTCAAACTTGTGATGCAGACTTCATGGGACTCTGGGTCCCTGAAAATAGTTACCTGATGCTGACAAAGGAAGCAGGTTAGTTAGAAGTAGACTGGCACTTAAAATTATTCCAGCTTGATGGTAGGCAAATGTGCACCAAGACTTCTTCATGGAGAAAAACTTGCACTTTTTTTCTGTGCCAGCATTAGCTCTGGATTGCTGTGACATGATCCCTGATGTACACGACTTAAAGGAGGAAAATAGTATTTTACCTCACAGTTTGAAAGGTTTCAGATCACGATCATCTGGATCTGTTACTTTTAGTTCTGTACTGAGAAACACGGCAGGAGGGTGTTGTGGAGGAAATCTGCTCGCCTCCCGGCAGTCAGAAAGCAAAGTGAGCAGGAGGAGGGCCTGAGAAAAAGGAACCTGGGACAAGCTATACCCTTGAAAGGCACACACGTGACCCATCTCATCCAATTAAGAGGCACCTCCCAAGAAACCCACTGCACCGTGAACTCATGAGTGGGTCAATCCATTTGATGAAGTTAGAGTCCTCAGGACCCATCCAATTCTCCAATCCCATCAGCTGGCAACCAAGCCTTGAATACAATAAGGTTTTAAGGGGACATTTGGATCCCAACCATAGCATCACTTTTGAGATATAAATTTGAGAGTTGCACTTTTGAAATGCAAACTTCAGAGAGATGATGTATCAGAAGGGAAAAGTCCAAAAGGCTATTTAGAAATTGGGTAAATGGAAAAATCTTGTCTTTTCCGTAAATACCAGTAGAAAGATTGGGCTGTCTGAGTAGGTTACCCTGGTTCCTTTTGTCTGCCAGAAATAATCTGGATTCAGCTCTTCTTTTACAAATGAGTGACTTTTGTATTATAGTATCTGACAGGTGGCTGAAGTTTTAAAAAGAGAGCTGTGAGATCTGTTTGTATATTTGTGCATATTTTTGGATGTATGACATACATGCAGGATGTTTTTCTATCTCTGGATGGTACAGGCCAAATTAATTTGTGAAAGATCTCTCCAATTAGCTTAAAGAAAAATGAGTACTTATGGAAGTGAGACATTCTTAAAACTGTTTGAGGTATAGGAACTCACTCAAACGCTTTCCAAGTTCATGTGATGTCTTAGTTACTTTCTCATTGCTCAGACACAATACCCAACACCCACAACTTAAAAGAGAAAAGATTTACTTTGGCTCACGGTTTGTAGGGATTTCAGGCCATAGTTAGGTGGTTTCAAGGCAGGGTGGCATGGCAGAGGAGGCTTGCTCAAGGTATGGCAGCGAGGAAGCACAAAGAGAGATAAAGGGAGGAAGGAGATAGGCTCTTTAATATCACACTCCCAGTGGTCCACCTCCTTCTATTAGGCTTAGCTCTTGGGAGCCCATCACGCCCAAAAATCACGTTTAGCTCTTGTGATCCAATCACCTCCTCAGAATCATAGCTATGAGAACCTGAGGTGTTGGCAGGTGGTACATCCAGATGTAAACCACACATGTGACTTGGATAAACTTTTGGTAAATAAAACTAGTTTAAGGTTATTAATTCAATAAAAACCAGCAAAATCTGTATTTTAACTTTTAGGTTCTTGCTATGGTGATGACAGCCTAACCTGTATGTGCTACAAAAATAGTTCATAGAAAAGCACTTGAGATGATGGTTAGCTTTGCTTAATGCCTCATTAAAGTTTCATAAGTAATCTAAGCATAATTGCTAAAAACAAGTGAGTTACATAGATGTAAGTGAGATAAAGTTTATAAATGGATGTTTAAGCAATAATTATGGTTTTTAATATACAAACTGTTTCCCAAATCTCTTTGGTAACTAACACCTTTAAGTTTTGCTAAATTAAGCTAAAAAATAAATACATATTGAATGGGTAGATAATTTTCCAAGAAAGATAAAGTATTGAAATATTAATTACTAAGCATAAGTTTAAGTTTATGTATTCGTGGCATCTTGCTTTTATATGGCATAGAGTAGTTAGACACATTTGGGTTTATCAGCAAGCATGTCTTGTGCCACACTGAAAAACTTTGTCATGAGGAAGCACATGCTTCTAGAAATTAAAGTTACCAGGAGTTAAGGATTCTGAGGAATACACGTAATTAAAACTCCTAGAAGTAATAAGAGGGACAACTCTATGCAAAGCATATGAGGAAAATAAAATATACTTTTAGTGAGGAAAGTTTTAAGGTATGAATGAGGATGTCTTCTTTCTTAAAGGGAAAATACAGCAATTAATTCTATATTAAAGCAAAATAAAAGATTGTTTTAAAATGGAAATGTGGGATGTAAACTACAGGGATATAAAAAGTGCAGGGGTGGGGAGGGTGGGGAGGGAGGAGTGAGGGTGGGAGAGGGCAAGAGAGAAGGGGAGGAGGGACGGAGAGAAAGGGCAAGAGGGGAGGAGGAGGGGAGAGAGTGATGGGGGAGAATAAATCTTATGTGCCTAAACTGGCTACAATTAATTAATTTATTATATAAATTTCAAAAATGAGCCTTAATGTAAAAATGCATCAATATGAAACTAGTATCTGATTTTTTTCTGTTAAAAATTTTTCTTGCTGGTTTTGTTTGCTCTTGATAAAAGATAGTGAAAGATTTCTTTACCTGTAGAATGTTCTACCTAGAAAACAAAAATTTTATGTCTTGTAAAAAATTTCTTCAACTTCCATGCTGTTATTTAACAGCTCTTTGATTGCTTAAGAAAACAGTCTTTTTTAGGAATAGCTCTAAGTTTTTACAACTATGGTAGTTACTAAGTTAACTTTATGTATTTGCCACTGAGTCTTTCAGTTATCACTCTGGTTAAATGAATGATCATTTTTCATAGTGATCTGTGGCCATATAGGTTCAAGTATTTTAAATGTTTTGACAACCCCTTCAAATCAATTCCTCAGTTAAATCTTTCTGAACTTCAAATTAACTGCAGCATTTTCCAAATAGATCTTTGGACTATCTGGAAGAATTTATTTTCTGTCTTCATAAAAGGAAAAAATATTAAACTAATCAGATTTATTTGAAATGTTAAATTTATACAGGAATCATTGTGAAATGAATAAAATTTAAGTTGTTTGAATTACATGAATGTACCATTAATACGTGTTCCGGAAATTGTATGAAATTCCCAGAAATCTGATGGCTCTGGTAGAACATTATCAGCCATAATTCTAATGATTATTTTAAGATGTTGCAACAGAAAAAACCAAATTTACTTGTGAATTGCATCATTATTATAGGTGAGCTCTAATCACATGATTTTGATTCTTTACAGCCTGGAAGTGCTATCAGAGGAATGTACATTAACAAGCTTTGATAACTAAGTAACCTTTGTCTGTAGCGATTTGCTTTTCCCCAACTCGTCACTCCAGAAGCTCCCTGTGCTTTTTCTATATCTTTTTGTTTTTTTTCTGTTGTTGTTGTTGTGGATGTTGTTGCTGTTGTGGATGTTGTTGCTGTTGTGGATGTTGTTGCTGTTGTTGATGTTGTTGCTGTTGTTGATGTTGTTGCTGTTGTGGATGTATGCCTGCTTTCTTTCGTGTCTTTGGATTTTTGGTTCTAGTGTTTTCTTTTT